>ML814147.1:93994-109539 GCA_009831015.1 Picea engelmannii | reverse complement strand
TAGTTTACTATTTTTAATACATTTTTGTCTATACATATATTATAATATGAAAATACATAACGTTTTTATTTCTACTATAATGTTTTATCATCTTAAGCATATTTTAAATAAATAATCGCTTGATTATTGAAAGCCCAATCTAGTCCAAGAAAACTTGGATACGACTAACTATTATCCATGACCTCAATAAACTCAAAGTCAGCTACACTACACACTCCATATATATTAACAATTACTCCTACCAAACTCCTGATCGATATTTTATTATGTTGGTTAACCAACCTCATCTAAAAAATTGACCAAACTAGCTTTGTTTTCCCCATCATCTCCCATGTATGTCTTGGAAATACATTGACATCTGATCCTAAATCTAACATGACATTATCCATGTCATATTCTCCTATCTTCTCACTTAATATGAACTCTTTGTTTGTCCTCTTCTTGTGCAATACTTGGTTCACTATTTTTTGCATCGTAGGTACTTCTTTATCTTGTATACAATGATCAATCATTCCACATAGTGCATTCAGTGTTGTTTCATCCTTTATCAAATCTAAACAACTCTTTAGAAAGTCTTTCAAAATATTTACCTTTTGTATTTCGCTATTAGTTAAGGACAATATTTTTTCACATGATCCAATTCTCTACAATATGTGAACATCATGCAAGGATTCAAACAATCTCTCGCTAAATATCCTAGTTCATTGCAATTATAACAAATTATCAGTCCTCTACCTCCTCGACCAAATCCTCCATGCCCTCGAACTCTATCGAGTCCTCCATGTCCACCCTGGCCAAAGCCTCTTAGAGTGTTGTACTATGGAAATCCTCCTTCTACTATGACATTTTCTTCTTGAATTTTGTACACATATGAAGTGCGCTCTATCATTAAGTTGAATGTGTGAAAGTCTCTCTCATCATGTCTTACTGATTTGCAAAACTTAAAGAATAACTTCCTGGGTGTACTTTGTTACTTCTATAGTAAGGGACAAGCATTTCAATGATGTCCCCATGTCTTACATATCTCACAATACGCTACTCCTCCTGCTAATGGGTTTGGTGATCCTATGGCCACATAGTGCGTGAATGTTGGAAATTCTTCCTTTTGATGGCCTTCTTCCTTACATGTTATACACCAAATATGTCTGTTCTTTACCTTTTCCTTTTCAATCTATGATATTTGAATTCTTAGCGCAACACTGTGACTATACCTATTCCATACTTGCATCATATCCTATCGAAGATAGTTTTTAGCGTGATGATGTACATGTCGTCGATTGTATTTCAACAGATGCTGGGGGATATTCAGGGTCTAAAGGTAGGTTAAAATATCTATGTACCAGGGGTCCAAATATGAGATAAGGAAGATGTGTTCATCCATGAACGAATCGTCATGAAAAATATCATCATCCAGTCTTGGGAAGTTTGACATTAGTTCTGCAAAAACTAGTGATTTCTTAGACTTTGTAGAAGCAAAATCGAGATAAAATTCTTTCAAAATAACAATCCACTTATTGTGTCCCCCCCCTATGATATTCCTAGTAAGTATTGAAATAGATTGATATCCGCAACCATGATAGTTTTTCATAGTAAGATATAATGTTGTAACCTCTTAACCGCATGTACAACGACCACAACCAACTTCTCTACATGAGAATATACGAGTTCAAGACCAACTAGATTTTGACTAATGTAGTAGACAACGTGATCATGAAGCTCATCATCCTCCTGAACAAGTACCATACCAACCATCCCTTTTGACACAACGATATAAAGAAAAAACTCTCTACTGTAATTTGAGGGATTCAATAGAGGTGTCGATACCTAAGAATTGTTAATAGAAACGAAGGATTCCAGGGCTCACTCATCCAATATGAACGGAGTGTCCTTTTTCAAAAGATGCATGAAACCTTTAGTTAAATTGGCATATTTAAATATGAAATGACGCAGAAAGTTATCCTTCCCCTGTAAACCTTGAAGTTGTCAAATGTTGTGCAGGGGATAAAACCAAAGTATTTTCTCAATCTTCATAGGATCCAACATGATCCCATGCTTAGAAACTATGAATCCTAAAAGATGTCTAGACCTAATGAAAAATATGCACTTGTGAGGGTTCAACCGAATCTGATAATAACAAAGTCTTTAAAATACTAGTCGAAGGTGAGTCGATTGATCTCCCCTCTTGCTAGAGTGAGAAATGATATCATCTAGGTAAGCTTCAATGATATGCTTAAGATCACGAAACACAAAGGTCATGGCACGTTGGAAGGTTTCTCTATCGTTTTTAAGACCAAAAGGAATTTTACAGTATGCAAAGGTACCCCAAGGACAAATAAACATCGTCTTTTGTTGATACTCAGGTTTGATATGAATTTGATTGTAACCTAAAAATCCTTCCATAAAGTAAGATACTTCGCTTCCTGAACATTCGTCAATAATCTGGTCAATAAAGGAGGGGGGTAAGTATCTTTAGCACATACTTTTTTATGGTTCTGAAAATCCATACATACACATATGGTTCCTTGATTTTTATCTACACAAACAGGGTTGGAAACCCATTAATTCAAGGGAACCAGGTAGATGAAGCTAGCATTGAGTATCTTCTCTACCTCTGCCTTGATAGCGGGGGCCTTCCTAGGATTAAAATCTCTAAGATGTTGTTGAATAGGTTTATCATTTGGATAAGTTTTAATCTCATGTTCATCAATGATAGGGTCGATCCATAGCATCTCTTAATAATGCCAAGTAAACACATCTCGAAATTCCTTGAAGAGATCAGTGTAGATCTGAATTTCCTCAGGATAATAATCTGCACCGATATATATGTTTTCAATTTTAGCAGGGGTTCGATAGATTTCGATCACGACAGTAGGAGAAATGTTCGCCACGTTTCCTTTATCATAAATACCATGCGTATCTAAGGGAACCATGGCATGACTTACCATATCACTCAGGGTGGACCTAAATTCATCTTGTTCAATCCTAACAAGCTCCGAGAGAAAACAAGATTGATCATGCAAATCATCCCAAGGGCCTATTAGGACCAGACATGGCCTCTAATATGGATTCATCTGAGGGAAAAGTATCATCAAGAAAATCATACAAACAATAAGATTGAATGAACCATATGGGCTCTAAGATGAGATCCACCTCGTCTATCTGTGAGGAGGAAGTATCTGAGTCAGCATTAGCTTCTAGAATAGCCTGATACAAAAAGTTCTACTATAGACAATGGGATCGTCATCTCTATGTGAGAATAACCTTCATACGACATAGTCGGGGAAGGTAGGGTCCAAGGGTCATTGAAATACGAAGTATGGAAAGGAACGGACCTCATCGACAACGGAAACTCACCGGAGATGGAATAAATATTTGCAATTGGTTCCATGAAATCAAAAGTACCCATCAAGGAAGAATACATCCCAACACCAACATTCTCAGTTACCTTCTAATAATTATCAATAATGCGTATCGAAGGCCCCACTGATGCAATAGGACTAGGATGCACAAAGGAGAACTAGTTGATCATCACAATATTTCCTCTAAGAGGAAAGCATAGAATGCGGAAAATCGATGACACAACAGTTGTAATAGAATAAGTCTAATTATTCCCTAATAGTAGATTGTAGTAGAGAGGTACATCATTCACCTTGACCTCGACCTCCAAAGTATTTTTTCCTAATTGGACTGAGGAATTGGGAAGGATATTGTGGGGTCTAAAAGAACTCCCATAAAAAGAAGTCAAGATGGTCATGTATTGAGATGGGGGCATATATCCAATGGATTTCCAATGGGCTAGAGACATCATGAATGTGAAAGAACCTTCATCAATTACAATACACTTGATGGTGATATTTTTGTACTCCACATGGATTTGAAAGGCCACATGGTAAGGTAAGTGAGGCTTAACATCCGTGACATCAAAATTGATAACCTTTGAGCCACACAGGTCTATACTTGGTAACACAGATAACAAGTCATTCCTTTGTGAAGTGCACATCTGGAGCACCTCCAAAGCCGACATCACGCATGGGGTTTGGTCCAAATCCTCGAAAATTGATTCTTTTGGGTTGCTCTAGAATTAGGATTGTGGGAAAAGAACTTAAGTACTCCTTTTGAAATGTGAGGAAGAGGTTCAGGATTATCGATCTACAAAGGAATTTATGGGGGGGAGGAGGCTCTAGGCCTACAATAGTATGTGAAGAACCATAATCATGATATCGAGTGGGTAAATCAATATGATACTTAACTATATTGATCAAAATATGGCTACCATCATGTGTCGAAGGGTTTTGACACCCACTCGATGCATTTCCGGTGTTAGAGGTTCATGGGGCCATGTTTTGGTTATGTGGAAATGCATTTGTCAGCATAACATGTTGTTGCGCAATGAGTCTCAAGGATTCCTTGATTTTGGGGCATAAGTGGGTAACGTGATCATGTTTACAAAGTTTGCAGGGAAACTTCACGTTCGGATTTTCTTTCTTTCCCTCACCAACATTATTATTTGATTTATCATTATTATTGTCGTCCTTGGATTTATTATTATTATTATTCCCACCTTTACGATTATTACAACGTCCTTTCATCTTGTTCCCTCTTGGTTTCTAGTTACCATTTGGGTTTGACGATGATTGTACAAAATGCACATACGCCAACGGGGTGGTGGATGACGAAGCCTTATCTTGTCATGCTATAGACTAGTTAAGAGACAAATATTTGAGCCGGTTCGTCACTTAGTCGGTAGTCTTAGAATTTATGGAGCCTATGATGCCATCGACATGAGTCCCAAGCCTTTGTCTAGGATCATAATTTGGTTGCGGTGCATAAGGGAGAATTTCATAAAGCATCCCAGATTGAGCATATATATGGTCTAACTATTGTGCTTTGAATATGGCTTCTTCCTTAGTAGTTACTCCATATGTAGAAACATCCTTCGAAATGTAAGGCAAAAAAGACTTGAGGAACCATTCCAATAGAAAATATGGAGGAATGTAGACTTTAAGAAACCTCTTCCATCTACGCCACTCTTGAATATGATCATAAATATGGGTGGCTTTATCTTTTCGAAGAGTAGACAAGAGTTCTAAGCCAAAATCGTAACAAACTAGTAGTTGGAAGTGATTGAGAAAAAATAAGACCATCTGACAGAAAGTTTTGTAGGTTCCCCAAATTAGCTCGATGTACCACTTCATGGAGACCTCGACAAGGGTGTGTTAAAATAGCCCCAAATGAATAGAATCGTCATTAAGGAAAGTATATGAGAACCATAGGTGAAAGGTAGTAACATGATCACTCAGGTCTTCACCATTATTTTCTTCAAACTTTGGAATGCCATAAGTAAGTTTGGTGGGGATAGGGGGCCATGACAAATTTTGATGCATAGGGTCATTCATCAATTTTGACATCTCTGGAAGAATTAGTGTGGCTAAAAAAGGGAGTCGTGGTTGCGACGTTTGAGCCCATTCTCCCAGGAAAGATTGTGGTTGAGAGATTGCAGGCCAACCAGGGTTCTTGTATACACCATGGCCCTAACCAGTAAGATAATATCCTCCTCCCAAATGATTCATGAAAGGTTGTAAGGGAACCATACCCATAGAAGCAACATGATAATGATTATATGCATTTCCCCCAAACAAAGAAACTTTTTGTTGGGGGTTTCCCATATTGTAAAAATGACTTCCTTCGGATGGATCACCAGAGGATAGAGGGGGGTTCTCCATAATAAACGTGTTCATTGGAATCGACATGGAGGAAGAGGAAATGACAGACAAAATACATGAAGTAAAATGACCGCCCATTTGAGCACTCCATCATGGAGCATTGAAGCTAGGATTAGGACCAAAGGAAGGAGGATTCCAACCTCCTATTGTAGGAGTCAGTTGAGGGATATGACTCCCACCAAATGAGAAAGGAACATAAGGATGTGTCGTGCCCCCAGACCCAAAACTAGGATTCATACGAGACAAGCAAATAGAGGATGACAAGTGCAAAGTCATATCTGGCATACCATGCAATAAAGGATTAGAGGCCGAAGGTTTTGATTGAGTACTATGATTCAACATATCGTAATGGAATAAAAAAGGATTCATTCCCATGGGCTGAGCAGAGCTCATGCGATAGGTAGCATTAGATGAGGGAGCCTCTAGCATAGAAACCTTTGATGAAAAGGGATTCGAGGGGATCCCACTAATAACAGAGGATATGGGAGTCTAAGAGCTTCCCAATATGTTCATATCTGACTCAGTACTCATGGTAGGATGATCATGAGCTTGGGAGGTAGAGATATATGCACCACGCTTATTGACTCTACGCCAATATGCAGTGGCAACTTCAAAAGACAAAGAGAATGGTGAGGAGGTTGGTATTGCTCCATAATGAATCAAGACTCGATATCCAATACAAAATACTAAGGCCAACTAATCATCAGAGGGCTCACTCCTAAATAGAGAAAAAGGCCAATGCACACAAACATGATATGATAGTTGAAAGGGACCTCCCGAACTAAAGTAGGTATGCCTTGCCCAAGAGGTTCTTGAGACTTTGCAACAATAGAGTGGAGGTGTCAAAATCAGTTATAAGGGCACTCATAGGCTTAAAAATGCATTTGATCAGATCCCTTCAGAGAGAAAATCCTCCATAAAGTCTATGTGTTGTCCGATCCCTATCCGACTCAAGGTACCTATAGAATAACCCCTACAAGAAACCTATGTGGTTACCTATGTCAAGAAACTAGAGTCACCAAGATATAACCAATGCTCATGCGAGTAGTTGCAAGTTTGGTCCACCATATGGGCAGGGTAGCAAAGCCCGAAATATTGAAAGCACCGCCTCTCAAGGAGGTAAAGGCACTAGCAAGACTCCCAAATACAAATAGAACACCAAGAATATATATAATTCTAAGAAGGTATTAGAGGGATATCTATGCAACCAAAATCATGCAACCTCGTGCTTAGCTCTGATGTTAGTGTATCCTCCCGAGGACACCAATTATATAATGGGTTTCACCACTTCCTGATCATACATATACAATCAATTTTATAGCCTTGGATAATTTTACTCACAAAATCCTATTCCAAGTCCCTAGGTCCTATACTTGTTGGTCTACCCTAAAAAATAAAATCATTTCTAATCTATTTTAATTATTTAGCATTAATTTTGATGTCTTCTTCTTACTCAAGAGGTCTGATCATGAAATTGATGGTATTATGACTCAACATATATAAAAATAAGAAAATGTAAAAACACTATTAAGTACTAGTCTTGATTTTCATTGAGATGGCATGCCTTTAAATGTTGTTTCTAATATGAAATCTCTACAATTTCTATGAAGTTCAATCTTTCCTACTATGGCAAAACTAATGTAAAGTAGCTGAAAGTACAAATGCTATAAGTAAAATGAAAGAAAGATTTTTTTTTTTTGTATTTTCGATATAATGGAAAGAAAATGAAAGGACTAAATGACAACCTCACTGGAAGACCCTACTGCAATAAAAAGGAGATAAGATAAAAATGATACCAAGAAGTGAACACCCAGACCAATATGGAAGGAAAACAAATGAAACAAATAACAAGAAAAGAGTTCAACCAAAAGATTCACCAATAAATTGACTTACTATCATTCTTTAGGCACTGAATAGTCAACAAAGGTTCCCAAGAAGTCTTATCAATAAAAAAACTCACCTAGGAAACACCAAACTCAACCAAAACGTATAAAGAGACAGTGTACACAATTGTTCAAACAACAACTCGTGTATGTACGTGCCTTAAAGGAAGACAACTCGTGTATGTATGTGCCTTGTCAAAGGACAACCCGTGTAGGTCAAGGAAGACACTGCCTGGGCAAGGTTTAACCCAAGAAACTTAGATATAATGTTGAATATATACTTTCAAGCAACAGACGATAGAAAAACTTAGGAAAATTGAGAGCAAATCAAGGAGAAAAACACACAATACCCCAAAACGGAGATCTCCACAATGGATTCACAAATTATTTTACGAGGAAAATATCTCTATGGCTAGGGGAAAAACACAATAGATGGAATGACACCCAAAATCAACTCTAATCTCAGGTATGTTGTATAAATGAAATTCTAACAAAAGACAGCTAAAATCCTACCTCGTTTGAGCCTCCAAAGAACACCATCGTTGAGCACACGACCCAAATCTTTACACCTGCAACTTGTCTTCAACAAATAAGATACACAAGCATGTGGTATTGATATATAATGTTAGCATATAAATGAACATAATCCATTAACATACATTACAAATACACCCATGGAAATCAATATAAATATTTGAAAGATATCAATTGGACGAGAAGAGAGTATTTATATTAATGTAATCAACGTAATTATATAGGTGAGACACTTCTATAACGAATCATATCGAAACCAAGAAACTAATTCCTTCCAATAGGGCCTCCACCACTTCAATACTCCACAAAGGAAAGCTCACATGTAGGAGTCAAAAAGGTTCTCCATAACAAGATAGGAAGATCTTGGGGGATGAACACAAGAAGTTCATACTTTCAAGAACAAAGGGATGTAGAATCAATTGAGGTGAAATTTAACCAGAGTGCCTTTTCTCTCTATGATGTGTTGAATTTCTTCAAGGATTGGATAAGGCTCAATTTATAGCCTCTAAATGGAATAGAACGGTCGAGTCAAAGTATTTCTAGTATATGGAATATCAAGGATCATGAATCTCATGACATGGCATGGAAACCCGATGCAATTTTAATTTTTTGAGTGCCAAACCCGATGTACGCGAGATATAGTGGAGAAACTTGCATACTTACGCCCACTCCATAATTGGGAGGTCACATACATGTAAAAAATTGAGTATTTTTAGCTTTGGATTGCAAAGAAAAGGGGGAGATAAGGTTTGTATAGGGAAATGGAAGGCCATCAGAGCAAGATGCATGGAGTGTGGAAATTTTTTCTATAACAAAGATACTGGTGGAACACACCCTACACAACGAAGGTCACACATGGAATAACATTGGCTAGCCACTAGTTATACATTCCAAGGACACATTGGATACACTTAGGAATTGATAGAAGCAGTGGATTCACTTCAAGCATCCATGGAAGTAGTGGCTGCATTTCCGACACTAGGAGAAACGACAGTTACAACTCCACCTCCAAGAAAAAGTGTTGTGGATAGAGTGACATGAGATGCTAACACTCCTCAACCTAAGAGACCCAAAAGGACAACTAGGGAAAGGGGCCATAGTGCTAAAACTATGAAAAAGTAAGGCCATGATAGTGATTTCAAGGTGACTGGAAATAAACCCCATACAAAAAGAGTAAGAGTGTTCAAATAGAGACAACCCCATATTCCAAAAAAAATAAGAACGAGGCAAACCTCCATGTATTCAACTCAACACAAATGAAAAAAACCTATTGAGCTTAAAGAACAAGCACAAAAGGATGGCCTGGAAGTCGATGAAGCAATGGAGACAAAACCCTCCACTAACACACAAGAACCAACTTAGGGAACCAACCTAGAAGCTGACAATGTAATGGACACAGAGGCTCTTGGTGACTCATAAGAACTAGCAAGAGGCACTCTTGGAGAACATATTTTCACCATCCTTGAGGTATGTAGAAATGAATAATAACTAATAGAAATAATTTATGGGGAACAACTTGTTAAACTACAAGAATCAGAAAAAGAAAAACTAGAAGCAGAGGTTCTTACTGATCCACAAGAACCAACAAAGAGCACCTATGGGGAATAGGCTTCAAACTGTAATATTCCATATATAAAAAAGTATGCAGAACATAAATAAATATCTATAAATGGAATATGAACAACAATATAACCATAACAACACCACAATAATACCAAAATGATACCATAATAACACCAGAAAGAGAAATTTGATTACTGAGAGCAATGTTCACTTGACTCTTTGAGGGGGAAACCTCCAACAGAACAAAGCTCTATTATGATAACATCCAAGACGAAAGTTATCATACCCTCAACTCCTATTTATACTAAATATGTCTATCAAAAGAACCATCTAGAGGAAGATCCTTCTAGAAGAGGAAGCTTCTATTAGGTCTTCTTACATTGGACTTATTCTTACGTATTGCTAGGCCTTATTAATATTGACCTTTATTACATGGAAATATATTATTCTACCTACATGAGGGGTTAGGTCCCTAACATGTCCTCCCCCTTAAAAACAACCTTGTCCTAAAGGCTTGAGATGGGGAAATAGTTGCATAATGGTAGTTGGTTCCCAAGTGGAATCTATTGTAGTTGTATCTTTCCACTGGACTAACACTTCCTTGATGGTTCGCTAACACAAACGGCGCTCACGCTGGTCTAAAATTTCTTGTGGCTATAGCCAAATGGATCATTCTTCATCCAACTCAGGAAGGTTGGTTTATGTTTGGAACTTAGTTCCAATCACCTTCTTTAAGAAGGAAACATGAAAAACATGATGGAGCTTAGAATCACTGGGAAAAGCTAACTGATAGGCCACCTGTCCCACATGCTTGAGAACGGTATAAGGACCATAAAATTTGGGCGCTAGTTTATGAGAATGGTCAGCCTTGAGGGATTTTTTCTTGTAAGGTTGCAGTCGAAGAAACACATGATCCCCTTCTGCAAATTGACGTTCAGAGTGACCTTGATTTTATTGTTGCTTCATGCGATTCTGTACCATGACCAAATTTTCTTTGAGGGTACGAAGAATATCCTCTCGAACTGTAAGCATTTGGTCAACCGCCTAGACCTTCGAGACACCTGACAAATATGAGAGAATTGAAGGTGGATTTTTTCCATATAACGCTTCAAAATGAGTCATGCAGGTAGTTGTATGGTACGAATTGTTGTACCACCATTTAGCTAGCGGTAACCATTGAGCCCATTGATTCTTCCTTTCCTATGCAAAACACCTCAAATATGTTTCCAAACATTTTCTGACAACTTCAATTTCACCACCAGTCTAGGGATGATAACTTGTGTTGAGATGAAATTGGGTGCCTTGTAGCTTGAATAGTTCTTGCCAAAAATTGGTGGTGAAAGTTGGCCCATGATTAGAAACAATAGAATGTGGCATGCCATGAAGCTTGAAGACCTGATACATGAAAAGTTGAGCCAAACTGGATGTTGTAAATGGGTGTTGAAGAGCACATAAATGAGCATACTTGGAAAGATGATCAACTACCACCATGATGACTAATTTATTTCCTGATTTAGGTAAGCCTACAATAAAACCCATAGAGATATCCCGCCAAATAGAAAGTGGAATCAGAAGTAGTTGTAGTGTGCCAGGAGATTTCACTGTTTAACCCTTCTTGCATTGACACACATCACATTTAGCCACAAAATTATGAACATCCTATTTCATACCATCCTAGAAAAAAGAACATTTGACCCGGTCATAGGTTTTGGTAAACCCGGAGTGCCTAGCTGTAGGTGTAGCATGAAGCTGAGAAAGTATCGTGGATTTAAGTTTTGACTGTTTACTTAAATACAAACGACCTTTGTATCGAAGCTCATCGTTGATCCAATAGTACCCTCGAGAAACTGGAGAATTGGACTACAATTGTTGTATCAAATGTGAACTTTTGGGATCGTGTATCCATTCTTGGTGAAGAGCTTGGAGCCAATATGGTACAATGAAGGAGAGACAAAAAAGGGACCCTTCATCTTCATATTTTCTGGAAAGTGCATCAGTAACCACATTGTCTTTTCCTTTCTTGTAAATGGTCTCATAATCATATCCAAATAGCTTAGTCACCCATTTTTGTTTTTTGGGGGAGGAAAGGCATTGTTCCAGAAAATACTTGAGGCTTTGATGATCTATTTTAATTTGGTAGCCTTTCCCCAATCGACAAGGGCGTCAAAGATCCATGGCATGCAGAATAGCCAACATTTCCTTTTCATAGATTGATTTTATCAAATTTCTCTCGGACAACTGTTTGTTGGTAAAGGCCAAAGGCCAACCCTCTTGCATAAGAACAACACCAATTATTTTCTCGAAAGCATTGCATTCCAGGACAAAGGTCTTTGTGAAATCAGAAAGGGCCAGGAATGGAGTGGTTCACATGGCCATATTCAAGGTTTGAAAATCCTGAGAAGCTACCAGAGTCCAAGTGAAATAATTATTTTTAAGGAGTGCAGTGATAGGTGCCACAATATTTCCATAATTCTTAACAAAATTGCGATAATAACCTGTTAAACCCAAAAGTCCATGTAAGATTTTGAGAGCGTTTGGGTGAGGCAAACATTGCATAGCTTTAATCTTTTTAGGATCCACCCTGACGCCGACCTTACCAACAAGATGACCCAAGTACTCGACTTTTGAGGCACCAAAAGAACATTTAAATTGTTTGAGGAAAATTTGGTGTTGAGAGAGAAGATGGAGAACTCAATCCACACAAGCAATATGGGATGTCCAAGTTTTCCTATAGATGAGGATATCATAAAAGAAAACTAAGACAAAATGACGGAGAAAAGGATGAAACACATGATTCACGAGGGTTTGGAAAGTGAAGGGAGAATTACAAAAGACAAAGGGCATGACCAAAAACTCATAGTGGTCCTCATGAGTTCTAAAGGAAGTCTTAGGAATGAATGCCTCTTGCATACAGATCTGGTGGTAGCCAGAATGAAGATCATGTTTAGTAAAGATCTGGGCACCACTCAATTCATCCAAGAGGTCATCAATGACAAGAATGGGAAATTTGTCTTTAATGGTGAGTTTGTTGAGGGCATGAAAGTGAGGACACATGTGTCAAGAACCTTATTTCTTAAGGGTCATGACCATATGAGAAGAGTAGGGGCTCATACTAGGGCAGATAACACATGCGTTGAGCAGTTCTTGAACCATTTTCTCAATTTCATTTTTTTTGGAAAAGGGGTGATGATAGGGATAGATATTGGGAGGAAGGCTTCCTGGGACAAGGGGAGTGGAATGATAATGAAAACCATGGGAAGGAGAGAGTCCTTGGGGAGTGTAAAAAAACACTTGATGTTTAGAGAGGATGGATTGGAGGTCCTACGACAGAGAGGGTGTCTCAGTTGCTTGTATGGCATGGAGTTGGGAAATAATGCTAGAATGTGTTGAGAAATACTGAGAGGGGGGGGGGGTGAATCAGTGTTTTGAGCTATCAATCAACTTTTCACTGAAAATCTTAGTCTACTTTATAGAGACCAGTTGTAGTATATTCTTATGAAAACAGGAGTACATTCAAAGATCTTATTATGAATTTATTCATTCATCAGATGTCTATTAAACAATAATTCAGTGTAGTAATAACAAAGTAAACTAACACAGACGAATAAGACACATGAACACCAAGATTTAAGGTGGAAACCCAAACTCGGGAGAAAACCATCGCTGCCGTTGTCTCTATCCTCAATGAATATTATTAACAGAACTTCTACAACAGTGTACTAGTGCAGACTCATACTAGTACGCGGGCTTCTACCTGCAGAAGGCTACAACCTTCTCTCGTTTACCAACCTTTCCTGGAAGGGAGCTTCAACCCCCTGAAGATAGTAGTAGTTTCTACTGAAGGGTTTAACCCTCATACTCACTGCTGACCACGTTTCATTAATTTTCACACTGGATCAAGCAGTTTCATCTAGTGGCTATGACAACCACAGAAATTATCTCTAGAGTAAACACAGATCTACAGACTGCCAGGTAGCTGCGAAAGCTTCCTAAACACACATTAAATAAGTTACTAAACTTGGATATGATGTTGCAGCTCTCGTGGTTGTTCAACCTACGGCCGAGAACTCTCTGTCATTGCAAATCTACCACCTGTCTGCCACAATGAGGTTCCTCCATCCTCAAACCTTCCATGCTGTCTACACAAATGACCTCAGTCACCTGTCGATTATCCCTTCTGTCAGAAAACGGCCTCCACATCCTCCAAAAGGAAGACCCCTGCCGCCTATCACCGTCCTTACTTGGCCTTCTGTCCCTCCTGAAGAAAGGGCATCAACCCCTTCTTAAACCCCTGGGTTCAGGAATAGTTCAACGCTCATCGGGTCCCATATTTATTGCTCGGGGTAACTTGGACCCCTTTTTAAAATTTGAATTAACCCTACGCGCCTTTTGTGAATTGGGTTTCAAGATTCCTTATGTATCGGTTTCTTTGCCACTTAAATTCGTGATTTCCGAATACCCGACTTCCACCGTACTCTTGACACGTGTTAGCCCTGCTGGCTATAGGACTTGGGCCATATGACCATCAACACATGACCTCGGTCAAACCTTTTATCGGGGTTTCAGCATTTTCGATGTCACCATGCACATGCCTATGGAATCCCCGATCCTTCGATCCCCGATTCTCCGTTGAAGGAAATCAACGGTCCTGATCCTTTCTGGATTTGACGGTCCAGATTCAATCGGGATTTCTTTCATCTCTATTTCACAATGCGCAAATCCCTTGTCACCGGGATCTCCGATTTCCCGACGGTGCCCGATCCTTTGCCACGTGTCCTTCCATATGGATGACTCTGATCTTTCGAGGTGGCCCACACACTATCTTTCGTATCGGGCAATCGCATTTCGTGATTTCGGGTTTATGATGCACTTGTTCACGGGAGTCGCAAAACCCCGATTCCCGATTCTCTGATACGGGCTGTGATCAACGGTCTAGATCTCATGTTGATCTGATGGTGCAGATTCAGTCGGGATTTCGCATATCGCGAAATCGGGATTTTTGTTGCATTGTATTCTTTGCATATTGAAACCCCGATCCCCGAAACTCTGATGAAGCCTTCTGTCTACAAGTGGATGAACCCGATCTCTGCTTGATTTAACGGCTACGATCAAATCGCGAAATCGCATATCGCGATTTCGGGGTTTTCGTTGTCGAGTGAACTGGACATTTCAAAGTCCCGATCCCCGATTCTCCGATGGCTTATCTCCCTCGCATCTTTTGCAGATCTGACGACTGATGGGTATCTGCTTCCAATCTGACGGCGCAGATCACTTCTTCTGCACTCCAACTCCTGCGCTTAACATCTGCGCAGCTTCTCCCGATCCAACAGCTGTCGGGATTTCCGAGTGAGATCCGACAACTCTCGGTCTCTTTCCTGTGCTCCTTGCACGTATAAGAATGCTATGCCTCCTGATCTTATTCTCCTCGAATCCTTAAAGGATTCCGACGTCTGCGCGCGATCATTCACCTCTCTGAACTTTTCCATTTGTTTGCCTGTCATCCTGTAAAAACATGCCAACAATCCTTTGTACATTCTTCCTGTACACATGCCATCTTCATTGTTGTACTTGCCATCAATGACAAGCATATGCTACCTGTTAAACATTTCCAACAATCTCCCCCTTTGTCATTGATGGAAATACTCTTCCTCTTGTCTTTTTCCTCCCCCTTTGACATCAATGGAAAAGAGTGGGCAATTCCATGCTCCCCCTGAACCATGCAATGCTCCCCCTTAGCCAGAGCATTTAGAGATGCTCATCAACACCTTACAACCAATGGAGATTTCTGTACTTAATTAGACCTGATCCTCTGCATGGCAGAGACTACTCCCAGTTTTTGTCG
>ML814147.1:77988-89578 GCA_009831015.1 Picea engelmannii | reverse complement strand
CACCTTCATAACTCAGAATGATTTTGTCCCATATGTCCTTTGCTGTGTTCAGCTGCATGACTTTGACAAATTCTGATTCAGTTAGACTTCCTAACATAGCATTGACTTCTTTTGCATTTGTTTCGTAGGTTTTTCTTTCTGCTGGATCTATTGGAACTGCAGATGGATATTGATATCCTCCTTCAACAATATCCCATACATCTACTCCCAGAGACTGAAGATAAGATCTCATCCTTGTTTTCCAGAAGATTAAATTGTTTCCATTGAAGAGTGGAGGCCTAATAGATGTCATTCCGTCTTGATTGCTCATTTTGATAGATCTTCCTTCTAGCGGCTAAGCCTTTTCAGAAGGACCAGGCTCTGATACCAATTGTTGAGAAATACTGAGAGGGGGGGCGGGGTGAATCAGTGTTTTGAGCTATAAATCAACTTTTCACTTTTCTTTCACTGAAAATCTTAGTCTACTTTATAGAGACCGTTTGTAGTATATTCTTATGAAAACTGGAGTACATTCAGAGATCTTATTATGAATTTATTCATTCATCAGATGTCTATTAAACAGTAATTCAGTGTAGTAATAACAAAGTAAACTAACACAGACGAATAAGACACATGAACACCAGGATTTAAGGTGGAAACCCAAACTCGGGAGAAAACCACCGCTGTCGTTGTCTCTTTCCTCAATGAATATTATTAACAGAACTTCTACAATAGTGTACTAGTGCAGACTCATACTAGTATGCAGGCTTCTACCTGCAGAAGGCTACAACCTTCTCTCGTTTACCAGCCTTTCCTGGAAGGGAGCTTCATCCCCCTGAAGATAGTAGCAGTTTCTACTGAAGGGTTTAACCCTCATACTCATTGCTGACCACATTTCATTAATTTTCACACTGGATCAAGCAGTTTCATCTAGTGGCTATGACAACCACATAAATTATCTCTAGAGTAAACACAGATATACAAACTGCCAGGCAGCTGCAAAATCTTCCTAAACACACATTAAATAAGTTACTAAACCTGGATATGATGCTGCAGCTCTCGTGGTTGTTCAACCTACGGCCGAGAACTCTCTGTCAGTGCAAATCTGCTGCCTGTCTGCCACAATGAGGTTCCTCCATCCTCAAACCTTCCATGTTGTCTACACAAATGACCTCAGTCACCTGTCGATTATCCCTTCTGTCAGAAAACGACCTCCACATCCTCCAAAAGGAAGACCCCTGCTGCCTATCACTGTCCTTACTTGGCCTTCTGTCCCTCTTGAAGAAAGGGCATCGACCCCTTCTTAAACCCCTGGGTTCAGGAACAGTTCAACGCTCATCGGGTCCCATATTTATTGCTCAGGGTAACTTGGACCCCTTTTTAAAATTTGAATTAACCCTACTCGCCTTTTGTGAATTGGGTTTCGGGATTCCTTATGTATCGGTTTCTTTGCCACTTAAATTTGCGATTTCCGAATACCTGACTTCCACCGTACTCTTGACACGCGTTATCCCTATTGGCTATAGGCCTTGGGCCATATGACCGTCAACACATGACCTCGGTCAAACCTTTTATCGGGGTTTCGGCATTTTCGATGTCACCATGCACATGCCTATGGAATCCCCGATCCTCCGATCCCCGATTCTCCGTTGAAGGAAATCAACAGTCCTGATCCTTTCTGGATTTGACGGTCCAGATTCAATCGGGATTTCTTTCATCGCTATTTCACAATGCACAAATCCCTTGTCACCGGGATCTCCGATTTCCCGATGGCGCCCGATCCTTTGCCACGTGTCCTTCCAGATGGACGACTCTGATCTTTCGAGGTGGCCCACACACTATCTTTCATATCGGGAAATCACATTTCGCGATTTCAGGGTTTCTGATGCACTTGATCACGGGAGTTGTGAAACCCCGATTCCCGATTCTCCGATACGGGCTGTGATCAACGGTCTAGATCTCATTTTGATCTGATGGTGCAGATTCAGTCGGGATTTCGCATATCGCGAAATCAGGATTTTCGTTGCATTGTATTCTTTGCATATTGAAACCCTGATCCTCGAAACTCCGATGAAGCCTTCTGTCTACAAGTGGATGGTCTCGATCTCTACTTGATTTAACGGCTATGATCAAATCGCGAAATCACATATCACGATTTCGGGGTTTTCGTTGTCGAGTGAATTAGACATTTCAAAGTCCCGATCCCCGATTCTCCGATGGCTTATCTCCCTCACATGTTTTGCAGATCTGACGGCTGACGGGTATCTGTTTCCAATCTGACGACACAGATCACTTCTTCTGCACTCCAACTCCTGCGCTTAAGATCTGCGCAGCTTCTTCCGATCCAACAACTGTCGGGATTTCCGAGTGAGATCCGACAACTCTCGGTCTCTTTCTTGTGCTCCTTGCGTGTATAAGAACGCTATGCCTCCTGAGCTTATTCTCCTCGAATCCTTAAAGGATTCCGACGTCTGCGCACGATCATTCACCTCTCTGAACTTTGTCTTTTGTTTGCCTGTCATCCTGTAAAAACATGCCAACAATCCTTTGTACATTCTTCCTATACACATGCCATATTCATTGCTGTACTTGCCATCAATGACAAGCATATGCTACCTGTTAAACATTTCCAACATAATGACCTTTTTTGAGCATATTTTCCATACGATGGGAAATAATGATTTCCGGGGAATTGGTGGTAATCCATTGGAACTTATATTGTTTTCCCTCATGGTTTAATTGCATGTTTAATTCCTTAAACACCATGAGAATGGGACCCAAAGTCCTTAGCCATTATGCACCCAACAGAATGTCACAAACGCTCATGTCTATAGAAAACATATGAGATTTCGGGTGGTATTCACCAATTTGGAGACACACATTTTCAAAATGTCCTCCACATTTCATGGACCCACCATTGGCAATCATGATTTGGAAATTATTGGTTGCACAAATATAGAAATCAGTTTCTTTGGCAATGCGGCGATGAATACAATTATGATTGCTTCCACTATCAACAAGAATGATGACCTTCCTATACTTGATGTAACCAATTATCTTGAGGGTTTGGGGAGAAGAGACGCCAGTGAGATAATTTAGGGAAATGATCGGTTCTACTTCAGGAGGGTATGAGGGAGGGGTTATGTCAGTGGGTTCAGGTGACACGGATAGAAGGGGAGCCTCAACATCCTTTTCTAAAACATCCTCTGAGATGGACATAACAATATTTTTGTTCCTTACACTTGTCTCTCAAAAAATATTTGTCATCACAATTATAACAAAGGCCTTTGAGCTACAGTTCAGCCATTTCGGCCCTGGTCAATATCTAGATCTTTAGTGGAGTAGAAGGAGGAGTGGGAGTTACTAGTTTATTGCGAGGAATAAAAGAGGGTTTTCGGTTTTGACAAGAGACAACCTGTTGTGCTTCCTTATCTATTTTAGTAGCGTCCACCCAAATCTGAGGCTGAGCCATCAGGACATGGGAAAAAATCTCATTCTTGGGGCCACTAATAAAACATTCTTGGAAAAAATCATTATACATGCCCTCTATACGAAAATTCAGTCGTTCAAAAGAAGCTATAAAGTATTCCACTGTGCCAGATTGTTTCAACTTTTTCAAATGGCCTAAATGGTTAGTGTTAGTGTCAAATCATTCATAAAGATATACCACAATGTGTGTCCAAGACACATACCCTTGGAGGGAATTTTTTCTCCATTTCCACCATTGCCAACGTTCTTTATCTATATGGATAACACCAAACCGGAGTTTGGAAAACTCATTCGTAATGCCATACATAGAGAAATAATGTTCCATTTGAGTTACCCAACCAGTGGGATCTGATCCATCAAATTTGGTCACATCCACATGCAGAAGGCGTAGGTCATGCTGAAAGTGATGGGGTTGAAAATTATGGAAATGAGAGGAAGTTTCACCTTCGGTATCCAAAGGTGGGTCAGATAAGGGAAGTTCTACAGGGATATGCAGCTTGACGTATATCATCGTAGTGACTGATTCAAGCTGGGTAGTAATTTCTTGTTTGAGTTCTTGTTTGAGTTCTGCGATTGAGGGGACGATGGAGGAATGCATATTTTGATTGATGGTGGAAATATTGGCACTGATATATCACACTTATTGTTGGGTTTTTGTGAAATTAGAGTGCAAGGTAGTGAAGTGAGCTTTGAATTATTGGCTACGGGTATGGGATATGATGATGAGGGAACACGAAAAGGGGCGGGTGGGACGACACAAAAAATGGGTTATGGGTGAAGTGTATCACAAAGATCAGGGCAACGAGTTGAATCTAATGAGGTAAGGCATAAATAAGGGTGTTGGAAGGGGGTTGGGTCCACAAGAAAAAAAAATTCTGAAAAATGATAGGTATGACTGTGATAAGGGCAAAGAGAGAAATCCAACAGAATAGGTCTCAAATAATGGTTCCAATAGGATCTAGACAAATATTTGAGTTGGTTCGTCACCTGGTCTGTACTCTTAGAATTTATGGAGCCTATGATGCCATCAGCATGAGTCCCAGGCCTTTGTCTAGGATCATAATTTGAGTGTGGTGCATTAGGGAGAATTTCATAAAGCATCCCAGATTGAGCATATATAAGGTCTAACGATTGGGCTTTGAAGATGGCTTCTTCCTCAGTAGTTACTCCAGATGTAGAAACATCCTTCGAAATGTAAGGAAAGAAAGACTTGAGGAACCATTCCAATAGAAAATATGGAGGAATTCATACTTTAATCAACCTCTTCCATATACCCCACTCTTGAATATGATCAGAAATATAGGTGGCTTTATCTTGCCGAAGATTAGACAAGATTTCTAGGCCAAAATCCTAACAAACCAGTACTTGGAAGTTATTGAGAAAAAATAATACCATCTGACTGAAATTTTCGTAGGTTCCCCCAAGTTGCTCGATGTACCACTTCATGGAGACCCTGACAAGGGTGCATTAAAATAGCCTCAAATGAATAGAATCATCATTAAGGGAAGTAGATGAGAACCATAGGTGAAAGGTAGTAACATGATCACTCAAGTATTCACCATTATTTACTTCAAACTTTGGAACTTCATAAGTATGTTTGGTGGGGATAGGGGGCCATGAAAAATTGCGACGCATAGGGTCATTCGTCAATTTTGATAGCTCTGGAAGATTTAGCCTAGCCAGAAAAGGGAGCCATGGTTGCGACATTTGAGCCCATGCTCTTAGGAAAGATTGTGGTTGAGAGATTGCAAGACAAACAGGGTTCTTATATACACCATGGCCCTGACTGGTAGGATAATATCCTCCTCCCAACAAATTCATGAAAGGTTGTAAGGGAACCATACCCACAGAAGCAACATGATAATGATTATATATGTTTCCCCCAAACGAAGAAACTCTATGTTGGGGGTTTCCCATACTGTAAAATTGACTTCCTCCAGATGGAACACTAGGGGATAAAGGGGGGTTTTCCATAATAAACGTGTTGGTTGGAATCCATGTGGAAGAAGAGGCAATGACAGATGAAATATAGGAAGTAAATTGACCACCCATTTGAGCACTCCATCCTGGAATATTGAAACTAGGATTAGGACCAAATGAAGGAGGATTCCAACCTCCTATTGTAGGAGTCTCTTCAGGGATATGACTCCCACGAAATGAGAAAGGAACATAAGGAGGTGTCGTTCCCCCAGACCAAAAACTAGGATTCATATTAGACAAGGAAATAGAGGATGAAAAGTGTGAAGTCATGTCTGGCATACCATACAAGAAAGGATTAGAGGATGAAGGTTTTGATTGAGTACTATGATTCAACATACCGTAATGGAATACAAAAGGATTCATTCCCATGGATTGAGTAGATCTCATGGGACATGTAGCATTAAATGAGGGAGCCCCCGACATCCAAACCTCTGATGAAAAGGGAGTCAAGGGGACCCGACTAATAACAGAGGATATGTGAGTCTAAGGGCTTCCCAATACATTCATATCTGACTCAGTACTCATGGTAGGATGATCACGAGCATGGGAGGTAGAGATATATTCACCATGCTTATTGACTCTAAGACTTTTAGAAGGTGGCTTCGGCAAAGGATCAAGATGTGGTGGAAACTTCAAAAGACAAAGAGAATGGTGAGGAGTTTGTTCTTTCTCCACGATGACTCAAGACTCGATATCCAATAAAAAATACTAATTCCAACTAATAATCATAGGGCACACTCCTAAATAAAGAAAAATGCCAATGCAGACAAATAGGATATGATAGTTGAAAGGGACCTGCCGAACGAAATTAGGTATGTGTCTCCCTAGAGGGGCCTAATACTTTGCAAAAATAGAGTCGAGGTGTCAAAATTAGTTACAAGGACCCTCATAGGATTCACAATGCATTTTATCAGATCCCTTTGGAGAGGAAATCCTCCATAAAGTCTTTGTGTTGTCCAATCCCTATCTGACTCAAGGTACCTGTAGAATAACCCTTGCAAGAAACCTATGTGGTTACCTATGTCAAGCAACTAGTGTCACCAGGATATAACCGATGCTCATGCAAGAATTTGCAAGTATGGTCCACCATATGGGCATGGTAGCAAAGCCTTAAATATTGAAAGCACCGCCTCTCAAGGAGCTAAAGGTAGTAGAAAGACCCCAAAATAAAAATAGAACCCCAAGAATATATCTGATGCTAAGAGGGTATTAGAGGGATATATCTACAACCAACTTCATGCGACCTCCCGAGGACACCAATTATATAATGGGTTTCACCACTTCCTAATCAGACACATACAATCAGTTTTATAGACTTTGAGAAGTTTACTCTCAAAATCCTATTCCAAGTCCCTAGGTCCTACCTTGTTTGTGTACCCTAAAAAATAAAATCATTTCTAATATATTTTAATTAATTAGCATCAATTTTAATTTCTTCTTCTTACTCAAGAGGTATTATCGTGAAATTGATGGTATTATGACTCATCATAGATAAAAATAAGTAAATGTATAAACACTGTTAAGTACTAGTCTTGATTTTCAATGAGATGGTATGCTTTTAAATGTTGTTTCTAATATGAAATCTCTACAATTTCAATGAATTTCAATCTTTCCTACTATGCCAAAACTAATGTAAAATATCCAAAATTGCAAATGCTATAAGTAAAATGAAAGAAATGATTTTTTTTTTGTATTTTCGATATAATGAAAAGAAAATGAAAGGACTGAATAACAACCTCAATGGAAGACCCTACTGCAAGCAAAAGGATATAAGCTAATAAGGATACCAAGAAGTAAATACCCAAACTAGTATGTAAGGAAAACAAATGATAGAAATGAAAAGAAAAGAGTTCGACCGAAAGATTCACCAATAAACCAACTTCCTATCATTCTTTAGGCACGTAACAGTCAGCAGAGTTTCCCAAGAAGTCTTAGAAATCAGCAAAACTCACCTAGGAAACACCAAACTTAGCCAAAAAGTATAAAGAGACAGTGTACGCAACTATTCAAACAATAACTCGCATATGCATGCATCTTAAAGGAAGACAACCTGTGTATGTGCATGCCCTGTCAAGGGACAACCCGCATATGTCAAGGAAGACACTGGCTGGGAAAGTGTTAAGCCAAGAAACTCAGATATAATGTTGAATATATAATTTCAAGAAACAAACGACAGAGAAACTTAAGAAAATTGAGAGCAAATTAAGGAGAAAAACACCCAATACCCCAAAAATGAGATCTCCCCAATGGAGTCACCAATTCTATTACGAGGAAAATATCTCTATGGCTAGGGGAAAACCATGATAGATGGAACGATACCCAAAATAAACTCTAATATCAAGTATGATGTATAAATGAAATTCTAACAAGAGAAGGCTAAAATCCTACCTCGTTTGGGCCTCCGAAGAAGACCATCTTTGAGCACGGGACCCAAATCTTTACACCTGCAACCTGTCTTCAACAACCAAGATACACAAGCATGTGCTATTGATATATAATGTTACCATATAAATCAACATAATCCATTAACAGACATGTCAAATACGCCCATGGAAATCAATATAAATATTTTCAAGATACCAATTGGACGAGAAGATAGTATTTCTATTAATGTATTCAACATAAGAATATAGGTCACACACTTCTATAACGACACATATCGGAACCAAGAAACTAATTCTCTCCAGTTGGGCCTCCACCACTTCAATACTCCACAAAGTCAAGCTCACATGTAGGATTCAAAGAGGTTCTCCATCACAAGATAAGAAGAGCTTGGGTGATGAACACAAGAAGTTCATACTTTCAAGAACAAAGGAATGCAAACTCAATTGAGGTGAAATTTATCTAGAGTCTCTTTTCTCTCTATGACATGTTGAATTTATTCAAGGCTTGGATATAGCTCAATTTATAGCCTCCAAATGGAATAGATGGGTCGAGTCGGAGCATTTCTAGTATATGGAAGGTCAAGGATCATGAATCTCGTGACATGGCATGGAAACCCGACACAATTTTAATTTTTTGAGTGCCAAAGCCAATGTATGCAATCTATAGTGGAGAAACTTACGTACGTACACCCGCTCCATAATTAGGAGTTTGTGTACATGTAAAAAATTGAGTATTTTTAGCTCTGGAGTGCAGAGAAAAAAGGGAGATGAGGTCTGTAGGGGGAAATGGAAGGCCATCAGAGCAATATGCATGGAGTGTGGAAATTTTTTCTATAACAAAGCTATTGGTGGAACAAACCCTACACAGAGAAGGTCACACATGGAATAACATTTTCCAACCACTAGTTATACTTTCCAAGGACACAATGGCTTCACTTAGGCATCCACGAAAGTAGTGGATTCTCTTCAGGCATCCACAAAAGTAGTGGTTGGATTTCTAGCAATAGGAGAAACAACGGTTGCAACTCCACATCCAAGAAAAATTGTTTTGCACAGAGTGACATGATATGCTAACACTCCTCAACCTAAGAGACCCAGAAGGACAACTAGGGAAAGGGGCCATAGTGCTACAACTATACAAAGGAATTCCATGATAGTCATGTCAAGGTGACTGGAAACAAACCCCATACAAAGGGAGTAAGAGTGTTCAAAATGAGATAACCCCATATTTCAAAAAAGAAAATAATGAGGAAAACCTCCATGGCTGCAACTCAACACAAATGAAAAAAACCTATTGAGGTTAAAGAACAAGAAAAAAAGGATGGCCTGGAAGTTTATGAAGCAATGGAGACAAAATGCTCCAATGACACACAAGAACCAACTTAGGGCACCAACCTAGAAGTTGATGAGGTAATGAACACATAAGTCCTTGTTGACCAATAAGAACCAACAAGAGGCACTCTTAGAGAATGGATTTTCATCATCCTTGAGGTATATACAAATGAAGAGGAACCAACAGAAATAATTTATGGGGAACAACTTGTCAAACTACAAGAATCAAAAAAAGAAAAACTAGAAGCAGAGGCTCTTACTTATCCACACGAACCAATAGAGAGAACCTATGGGGAATAGAATTCAAACCCACGAGAGGTAGAGTGTTAAAAAAACAAGACCGCGGAGCAATAAAATAAAACAAATGAGTAAAAAAAACACAGAAGATACACAATACAAGAGAGACATAGATTTATGTGGTTCACCCAGTGTGGGCTACATCCACCAGAGAAATTTTCAGGTCCTTCCTTTATTATTATCTAGCAAATGAATGGATACAACCTACAGCAAAACCTGTTGTAACTTCCTCTTCTTTCTCTCACAATCTCCTCTTTCATAATACAATACTCGCCATAATGCATAGCCACAATACATTTCCCTCATAACAGAGGGTTGCCTTCTAGGGAAAAAAACCCTAACATAATTTCTACTGTTAGATCTGCGACCTTATAATGAATGGTCTAGATTTACAATGAAATTACAATATACATTTACAAGGAATTTTTTCCTTCCGGGGCTTCACCCCCGAACCCCCCAGCCAAGGGATAGCCCCCTCGTAGAGGGGGTAGCCCCCCTCTGCACTCCCCCATGTGGAACATTGTACATACTTCTGGGGTGTAAAGTCTTCATGGGGTATAAACATGGCTTAAAGCAAGGACCTCTGAATCAGGAACATAATCAGGCTCCACAACCAACAATCTCCCACTTGAAGATTGATCTCAACAACTCCACTGCTGTTGTATATGCTGGACTCTAAACCTTCTTGGACCTAGAAATTTTCTCATCTTCATCTTCATTCTTGAATACGAATTGAAACTAAGCAGGAACTTAGTTTCTCTTTGGTTACTCCCTTTGTTAACATGTCTACAGGATTTTGGCTAGTGTGTATCTTTTCCAACTTCAAATGTCCATCTTCCAAGGCAGATCGTATGAAGTGGTACCTCAAATATATATGATTAGTCTTTGAATGGAAGGCTGAGTTTTTGCAAGATGAATTTCACTCTCACTGTCACAGTACAACCTGCTATTATCTTGCTTCTTTCCCAATTCCTCCATAAACCTTTGTAACCAAATCATCTATTTACTAGCCTCTGTAGCAACAACATACTCTGCCTATGTTGTTGAAAGTGAAACAACCATTTGCAGTTTCAAAATCCAACTTACTGTTGTTCCACCTATAGTAAAAACATACCCTGTCGTGCTCCTCCTGTTGTCTTTATCACCTGCCATATCTGAATCAACATATCCCTGTAGAAAAGTGTATGAACCTCCAAAACATAATTCACGAGTAGTTGTACCTCTCAAATACCTGAGAATCCACTTTACTGCCTCCCAATGTTCTTTACCTAGATTGTTCATATACCTTCTCAGAACTCCCACTGCATGTGCAACATATGGTCTTGTGAAAACCATTGCATACATCAAGCTTCCAACTGCTGATGAATAAGGGACCCTGGACATGTATTCTATCTCATCCCGTGTCTTGGGACACATTTCCTTAGTTAATTTGAAATCGCTGGCCAAAGGTGTACTAATTGGTTTTTCATTCTACATTCTAAACCTCTCCAACACCTTCTCTATGTACTCACCCTGAGACAATGTCAATTTGCGATTTTTTCTCTCTCTTGTTATTCTCATGCCAAGGATTTTCTTTGCAGCACCCAAATCCTTCATCGCAAATGAATTGGATAATTTCTTCTTGAGCATATTTATATCCTTCATATTAGACCCTGCAACAAGCATTTCATCTACATACAATAGCAAGATAATATACCTTCCATTTTCTAGCCTTTTAAAATAAACACAGTGATCAGAATGACATCTACTATAACCATGTTCTGTCATAAACCTGTCAAACTTCAAATACCATTGCCTTGGAGCTTGCTTTAGGCCATACAATCTCTTCTTCAAACTGCATACCAAATTATCCTTCCCTTTGACCTCATACCCCTATGGCTGCTGCATATAAATCTCTTCCTCCAAATCCCCATGGAGAAAAGCTATTTTTACATCTAACTGTTCAAGATGCAAATCTTCTACTAGCACAAGACTTAAAATAGTCCCAATTGAAGTCATTTTAACAACAAGAGGAAATATTTCATCAAAATCTATACCTTTCTTTTGTGCAAACCCCTTTACAACAAGTCTAGCCTTGTACCGCTTTTCTCCTCCATCTTCTTCCTTCAACTTGTAAACCCATTTATTCT
>ML814147.1:29047-53960 GCA_009831015.1 Picea engelmannii | reverse complement strand
AAAGGGGGAGGAGTTAGGGTTTAGGGACTGGATAAAAGAAGGGAGAGGGGGAAAGAAAGGGGACTTTTGAGCTTTTGGGTATTGTTATGCTGCCAAACTAGAGACTGGACTGATTTCTTGTAGGAGTTGGGGATTCTCAATAGACTTGAGTGGTAGCTTAGCCTTGGAGGCGAGCTGAGAAGCTAGGCTATCGTTTGGGTTGTGTGTGGCCCCTTTGCGGCTCGGGGGGCTAAGGGGGAAGGAGAGTACCCCTAGCGTTTGGCTGGGAGGTACCGGTGAGTCCTCTACGGAAGGCAAGTACGAGCAGGAGCGGCAGGAGCACCGGATTCATTGCGGCAAGCGAAAGGGCACAGGTACGCTTTCCTTGTATGGTAAAGGGTTTTAGGATTTATGCGGATCCTCTTACTTATGGAAAGGTAGAATGAGTGGTATATTATTGTGTTCTGAAATTTATTGAATGGATATTATCATGATCTGAAATTGCTGAAATGGATATTATTGTGTTCTGGAATTGTTGAAATGGATATTATTGTGTTCTGGAATTTGCTGAAACGGATATTATTGTGTTCTGGAATTTGTTGAAATCGCTATCATTGGTCTCCTGGAAATGGTTTGTATGTGTTAGCATTTGTATTCTAGTATTTATCTGAGATTGTCATTCGTGTATTCTGGCCATAGATTTCCCATGTCTTCTCCGTTTGTAAACCCCAGGCTGCCAAGGGATCCTTGTCACCAGTGTTGACCTTCTCGTGACCATGATCCCTTACCTTCCTGGGGATAACCCATCCTCTAGCTTCCTCCGGGAATGGATACATTGCTTATGTCTTGGAAGGTGTCCATCAAACAGTTGAATCTAACCCTCGGCTCACTCTAGATTGACCCCTGCGGTAACGCAGTTCCCCCAGTAATAATATCTGACACGATGAGGCACACAAGCCTTGGCGACTCCTTTTGCGTTCATCCTGTAACCCTACATGGGTGTTCCATGAATTACAAAGGGGTTTAGGTTAAAACGTCAGTCTCTTCCTTGCCCTTCCTCCGACCGCGGTCTTGGGTGAGATCCCTCTAGAGAAAAATATACCCAAGAATAATTTAGAAAGGGGATGAGGGATGCGTGAGGATGGAAGGAAACCCTTGGACACTATCCCTGAAAGGGAATTGACCTCACGACCTCTCATCTCCATCCCAGTCGAAGGCCGACAGTAAACTTTACAGGGAAATCTCTTAGCGAAGAGAACTGTGTGGGAACTCTACCACAGTACCGTCGACTGCTTCTAATAGTTTTGCTTTGGAAACTCTGATGTTGTTCCTGTTTCAACGTAATTTGAACCTGAAATATAATATATTAGGGTTAATACTGTTACTTTAATATTGTCGGCCATTAGCGATTTTGTTGTACAATAAATAAGGTAGCCTTAATCACGACAATCTCAATTATAATGGTTTTTCCAATGTTTAAAAAGGTTTCTCTCTCCTTTAAATAGAATACGATCAAATCATAAATTATAAAATTCTAAATGGATCATAGGGTTCACAAATCTCAATTATATTGTAGTTTTAATGAGCGATGGTTTTTTTTAATGATGTAAATGAAGGGTGGATAATTGTTTGGAAGCTTATGAGCGTAAGGAATTTCTTTATAAATGTAATTCATATTTTTCATTTAAGAAATTTTATATAGATTGATAATAGAGATGCGAATAGCAAACATAACATAACGGTTGGTAATAAGGGACCTCCCTCTCAATTCATTAATTCGCTTTTAGGGGGCTGCGCCCTGTTAAATTTGCCATCGATTTGCTAACCCAGGGGCAGCGTTGCTGTAACCTCCGCTTACCACCTCACCCTTGACCCGCTCAACAGATCATTGACACAGTGGTGGTGTTAATGCCTTCTTAATGCTACGATTGTCCACCAGTTGGGCTTTCGGTGAAATGACTTTAAATCTGTTCCAGCTACCTACCAGCAAATGCCCACCGACTTCTAGATCTCCAGAGATAATCCATCGTTTAACTGCTGGAAGAAAATTGACGCGCCCTTGACATGCTAATTAATTGCCGTGAGTTATTAAATTACTTATTAATTTAGACCTGGACTTTAATGGTTGTTTGAATGAATACTTTGAGTGTAAAGGTTTTAATTTAGATGCACTAAAGTTAGTTGTGTTTTTGGAAGGTGAATTAGAATGATAATTTGAGCAAGAAGGTTCCTGGTTAAACGTGAAGATAAACCCTAACTAAGTCGAGCCTCTCGAACGACCTCCCCTCTCTCTATGAACCGATTGTTTATTGATGTTCCATCTGCCCTTTGCCCCAAATTCTTTACAAATTACCCTTAATGAAGGCTGGTAATAAATTTTAGCTCCAGCATTGATTTCGATGAGAATTTACCCTATGCGCATCAGGTATACATATGGGTGCAGTGAACTTAATGTTGTTTAAATTCTAGAAGGGATTCGGTGTTACTGGCAGGTGTAACGGCCTCATTGCTACGGCCCCATGTAACTGTTGTATTCCTTTTTCTACCTTTTTGAATTCTGCAACTGTGAGACTAATACTCTCCTCTTTTGTGAAATTGTTATCTTTTTAACCTGTCGCCATTGTTGGTTGAGCGTTCCACCTTTGCTTGGGGATTTCAATTTAGATAATGGTTAGGTGGTTATTTAAACTATGTTGTCATGTAACGGTTTAATTACTTAATTTGCCAGGGTAACACTTGTTTAATTTACAAAAATGATAATTGTTTTAAATTGCAATGTTATGATGTTGTTGACTTGAATTATTAATATTTGTTAATTCGCAATGACTTATACTTGTTAATGGCAAGGATTAATAATGTTTAAATGCAAACGTTAATGATGAAGCTTCAACTGCAACCGTAATGGGGATACAAATTTTAGATAATAGTTAGGTGGTAAATTAAACTATGTTATCATATAATGGATTTAAATGCTTAATTTTCCATGGTAGCACTTGTTTAAATTACAATAATGATATTTGTTTTAATTTGCAATGTTATGATGTTGTCGACTTGAGTTATTAATATTTGTTAATTCGCAATGACTTATACTTGTTAATGGCAAGGATTAATAATGTTTAAATGGAAACACTAATGATGAAGCTTTAACTGCAACCTTAATAATTGCTTAAGAGCAATGGTGATTCTTGTTTAAATTGCACTAATATTATTGTTATAATTTGCCATGTTAACGATGATGGTTGAATCGCAATGTCAATAATTGTTTAATTGAAATGTCCGTGATGGTGTTTAAATTGCAAGGTTTTTATTCGTTTAAATTGAAGGTTAATGATAAGGTCGAAGTTGCAAGGCCGTATTTGTTAGGTTATTCCAATATATGGTAATAAATTGGGAGGGAAGGAAAGATAACATGAGAATGTAATGTTCGAGGGTCTACCCTTATGGTATTGAAATCATTGCACAACTATGGCGATTAACCGAAAAATGCAATACGCTTGTGATTATGGCTTGTCCCTAAACTAGTGCAAAAATGACCTTATAACTAAATAATGGGGGTTGAGATTATTGGTTTTCGCCTTATGATAAAGTCTTCGTCGGTTAATGAAAATTAATGGAGCAATTGGTCTTGATTGATGTCTTCGGGTCTCAATAGTGGTTGGTCGATTTGAGTCCTCCTGACTTGCATCTCCCGTAGAGGTCATGATTGTCCCTGATTTTGTAGTACGTGGTGGTTTTGTATTGCGTAGTATATTCGTGTCGCGCAGGATATAGACACCTCTTGTAGCTTAGTATTTATGTCTGTGTGTAAATCTGGTGGAAGGAATCCAGTGCCGTATCAAGAGTCTCGGGCAGTTTAAAGGCACAGTTCCACTCTTGCGACACACTCTGAGCCGTATCAATAGTCTCGGGCTGTTTAAAGGCACAGTTCCACTACTGCAACCCTACTGTTGGATTCCTTCATTCTGTGACAGTATTGTGCCTAACCCCTGGTGTCTTTTTCTACTTACAGCTGCTAGTCGCATGCCTTTTGTACAGGGGCGTTTATTTCTTGTTGTCACTGTGATATGTCGGGTCATCTTGATTGTGTTCGTTTTACTTGCGTCTTGTTGGTTCGAGTGGTGACATAGAGTCGAGGGGGGTTGTTTCTTCTACACGCGCGCACACACTTTAACAAACAACAAAAAACAATTTGCACCGGATGACAGAGTAGTTGTCCTTAACTAGGAGGGTTGTTACATTCACATTGGAGATATTACACACTCAACTAGGTAATTATTTTCCTAAGGTTGATAGTCTAATGTTGAGAATGCTTCCTTACATGAGAATAATCTTTTTAAAGAATATTCCCCTATAATATAGGCCATTCCTCTTAAGTTCAGAGTCAATTACACTCAATTAGACTAATGGAAGTCACTCATGCATGGAAACCTCAGTTTTATCACTAGCAGTCGCATGTGTTTCTCTCACTTTCACAAGTGTGACTCAATTAATTGATGATTGCATGGATCATTTAACTATGAGTAGGTGTCAATTCACTCCAATGTTTGTAGGTGTCAATTCACTCCTATATCTATTGTAAATTATTCTCTTTTGAGTGACGAATATAGTTAATGGAAATTATTTCATTCTTTCCTCCATTTTCATCATTTCTTCATTCGCCATTGTAAGTTGTGTATATTTCATTGTTAGCTTGATTTTTTGTGCAGGTATTTCAGAAATTATATATGGTATCAAAGCCCACAGGACACTAGAAAGGATCATCACCAACACTCTTATTTGTAGGTCGAGAAGGGAGATATAACATGAAAGATGGATTATTCATCGACAATACTTCTCATGACTCATAACTATTTAGAGTGGAATCCAACAATTCTGCTTCATCTCAGATGTAGAGGCTTGTACCAAATAACCATGGAAATGGAGGTATAGCCTAATTCCGCCAATAAGGAAAATGACTTTCTGAATCACCAAGATATAGCCATAGGATGTATCTTCTGGTTTATTTCTCTTGAAATTCTCTACCAAGTATATAATGAATCATGAGACTTAGCTCCAAATGAACTATGGATCAAATTGGAGGTTCTATTTGGGAATAAATAAGATTGTGAATATTTCATGCAAGATATTAAAAACATGGAGCTAGAAGAGAAGCCATCAGAAGATCAAACCTCTTATTCTGAAGAGTCTTCTACACAATTATTTGCACAAATTTATGTTTTGTTAATTGCAGATGATGTCTACTCCATTTCATATTTGTTTTCTGAATTTCATGTGGAAGATATCATGCATGCATATCAAGAGTCACATGCAAACAATTTTTCATGCACCATGCATGCATCTCAGGAGCCACATGCATGTACCTCAGAAGCCAAAAAGGGGGCCGCACACATTATATTCAATTATGACATTTTCTGAGAAGCATTTGCATAAACAAATTGGATATTTGAATTCATCTTAGAAAAATACCCAATTTCTAAAATAAAATCATCTAAAACGGAGTCTAGGAAGTGAAGTTATGAGCCTTTTAAAATAAACAAAATTTAAACGTTTTTTTATTTTTATTTTTATTTTTTTATTTATTTTTATTTTTTATTTTCCGAAAACGGCCACGCAATTTTCAAAGTGTCATCCAAACGTCATTTGGATCTTCTTATTTACAATAATATAAAGCGGATATGTGTAGACATCTCACTGGTGCATCTACATCATCATATCCATACAAACATCTACATCTTCAACATAATCTTCACTGAGCTTAAACTTGCACATTTGCAAGGTATCCTTGGAATGAAGGACACAATTGCTTAGTAACTGCTTTTTAATATTTTGATGCATATTACTTTGGTGGGTAGGGGAGTTTCCCATGATTTTTCCCCTCTTTCTTCATTTTTTCAATGTTTCATTCTTAGATGCATTGTACAATCGGTACCTAAAATGGCCTTGAATGTCGGGACCCATTCATCATTTCCACCCTAGTAGTGTTCAAGGGGGTTGTTGGAGATATACACAATCACAAAGGTAATTATTTTCCTAAGGTTGATAGACCAATGTTGGGAATGCTTCTTTAGATGAGAATATTCTCTCTAGATAATATTCCCCTACAATATAGGGTGTTCCTCTTTAGTTCAGAGTCAGTTCAATCAGTTAGACTAGTGGAAGTCACTCATGCATGTAAACCTCAGTTTTATCACTAGAAATTGCATGTGTTGCTCTCAATTCCACACGTGTGACTCAGTTAACTAATGATTGCATGGATTAGTTAACTAGGAGCAGGTGGTCGTTCACTCCAGTGTATGTCAATGAGTGTCTAGATATCTCTATATCACTACCATGACGCATTAGTTACTCATGTAGCCTATATCTATTGTAAAGTATTCACTCTTTTGAGTGTGGAATACAGTTAATGTAAATTATTTCATTCTTTCCTCCATTTTCATCATTTCTTCATTCATCATTGAAAGTTGTGTATGTTTCATTGTTATCTAGATATTATGTGTGGGTATCTCAAAAGAGTCTACACTTTGGGTCATGTTCGTTGGGATTTAAGAGGTTGGAGCCCATGATAGATCCAATAGATTTGTGTGTTGATCACTCTCGGGAGCATGAACTAGTTAGCAATACCACTTGTTGTTGATGTTTTTCATAATATTTGGCATCTATCTTGCTTCCATTGGATGTAAATCAGATCTTTTGGTCGATTTGTCGATGGTGGTGATTAAAGGAAAATATGTACGATATTTATATCCTCAACCTATGTTGTCTACAACAAAATGCCTTACAAAGAAGACATAATGGTGTTTCCAAAAAGTTTACTTTATTAACATATCAACGTGGGGACGTATAATATCATTGCATTCATCATTTCCTTCAACTACATGTGCTACCACCGCTGAATTCATTGATTTAAGAAGAGGGGCCACAATATATTTATGATCTCTCTTCCTCTTTCAGATATAGCCCGCTAACAAATTAAAAGAGATTCTTGAAAAATGAATGATGGGATACATTTATTGCAAGGACAAATGAGATGGCATTCTATTTAATTTGGTGGTTCGTACATACTTTGGTGTCATAATAATATATCATTGATTTTATTATGTCTACAATATGTTACATCTTGTGGTTATTGGAGGATGTGATGACCCAAGAACAATGGCCACTGGTTATGTGTACAGTTTGTGATCATTGTGTGTTTGTAAAACATGTCACTTTGTATGATTTATTGTTGGATACATCCATCATATAGAATTCTTTCCTATATAATGGATGAATACAGAGGCAAATCATGTACTTCGACAGATGGAAGTATAATAGTATGGCAATATAATGATTCAATATATACACTATTCTTCGAAGTATGTCAAGAATCATCGGTCTTACAAATATTCCATTGATGGTTAGAAGCAATTGTATCTTAAATGGATCGAGTGGTAGTTCAAATTTTATGGTTGAGAAAGAACATAGTCTATGAGATTTCAGAGTGGGTATAAATGTTGATAAAGGCCAGACTAGACAAAGATCAAAGTTGAAAAATGTGTTTATTTTTATTTCAATATTGTTTTCAAATAATGTAAGCATTAAGGGGGGATGTTGGAGATAATGCCTTCATTATTGTTTTGAGTTGTTAGAGATCAGTTGAGATATTCTCTCAACCTGACCACTTTATCTAGGAATTAGTTAGATCTGGAAAACTCTATATAATAGAGTTATTGTTGTGTGTAAGTGTGTGCAATATATAATAGAATAGTGTCTTGTGTGTTAACAATGTCTCCTATCATATTTTCTAAGTGAAATTATAAATTACAAAATTACATAAATGTTGATTTTGGAAACCATGTTTACTTGAAACAATTGTGTTGTAAAAAATATATTAAAATAGTTTCTAATTATGATATATAAAAATTTTAAGAATTTTTTATATATACTTATTAGGACATTATAGATGAAATGGTGTGATTTCAAATGGATCACTATATAATTTTCCATCCATTTTAGTATTTTTTAATTAAAATATTGGAGCCATTCACTTGTAGGGTCCATTTTAGGGGCAAATTCAAGGTCTAGAAACTTCAGAGCATCTTTGAGGGATCTAATGGAATTTTGGGGACTCAAAAATTCACAAATAAATTTATCACGCTCTCAATGTTGTTTTACATATGAAGAGCTTTCCAACAAAAAAAATATAACTTCAATCAAAGTTTGTATAAGGAATTTTTCCTCCCAAAAGTTGACCTATCTTGATGACCACTATGAAACCAAGTGGATACAAAATTATCTCTCAGTGCTCAAACATATGGAAAATGTTGTTTTATATAGATCAAGAGCTTTCCAACGATGAAAATATCATGATTTCAATCAAAGTTCATATGAAAAAGGTATGCTTCCCACAAGTTGAAATGTCTTGTTTCCTGCTCCCATTGGTCACACATGTGGAGCTAGTCACTCTGGACCTCCAAGAAGATTATAGAGGGTCCAAAACCCTAACCCTAATCGATATTTGAAGCATGCAAAAACCTAATCCTAACCCTAGGAAACTATGAAATAATGTTAAATACTAGGCGGTTAGGAAAGGAAGGGATTCCATTCTTATTATATTCATTATTTTTGTATAGTAGAGTAGAGCACGGAAATGGGATATTGGGGTAAAGCATGTTAATACTTCCCTTTCAGAAAAGGAATAGATTACATTCTTACTGTATTCATTATTGTGTTATAGTGGAGTGTCATGTCCCTAATCCAAACCCCATTTGTAGTTGCGCATATAGGTTGGTGAGCCATTTTGGTTGTGCGCGCACCTGAGCAGTACGCAATGTAATTATCCATATAGGCTAGTGAGCCATTGACAAAAAGTGTAAATGTAATGTACATATAGGTTGGTGAGTCGTTGGTACCAATTTTTGGTATTGCACGCTCCTGTGGAGTGCATAAGGTTGGTTTGTTAGAAAAACAAGATCGTGGAGAAAATAAAATAAAACAAATGAGGAAATAAAATACATAAGATACACAATACAATAGATACATAGATATATCTTGTTCACCCAGTGTGGGCTACAACCACTAGAGAAATTTATAGGTCATTCCTTTTTTACTCTAGCAAAATGAACGGATAAAACCCAAAACACACCCACTATAATTTCATCTTCTTTCTCTAACAATCTCCTCTCTTATAATAAAACAATCACACATACACAACCAAAATACAATTCCCTCATAAAAGAGGGTTTCCTTCTAGGGGAAAAAACCCTAACATAATCTCTACCATCAAATATGTGACTTAATGATGAATGGTCAAGATTGACTATGAAATTACAATATACATTTACAAGGAAAATTTTCCTTCGAGGGCTTCGCCCCTGAATCCCTGGACCCCACAGGGGGAAAATCCCCCCTGTAATTCCCCCGTGAGAACGGGTGTACAATATTCATGGGCTATAAACATGACTAAAAACAAAGACCTATGAATCAAGAAGACAATCAGGCTCCACAACCAACAATCTCCCACTTGGAGACTTATCAAAACAACTCCACCATTATTATATCTGCTAGAATATGATCCTTCTTGGACCTGGAAAATTTCTCATTTTCACCTTCATGATTAAAGGCCAACTGAAACTGAGAAGGAACCCAATCTCTCCCTGGTTACTCCCTTTGTTAACATGTATGTAGGATTCTGGCTAGTACGTATCTTTTCCCACTTCAAATTCCCATCTTCTAGGATGGATTGTATGAAATGGTACATGATCTGTATATGCTTAGTATCTAAATGGAAGGATGATTTATTTGAAAGGTGAATGGGACTCTCACTATCATAGTACAACCTACTATTCTCTTGCTTCTTTCCCAATTCCTCCGTAAACCTCTATAACCAAATTATTTTTTTACTAGCCTCTGTAGCAGCAACATACTCTACTTCTATTGTTGAAAGTGAAACACCCTTTTGTAGTTTTGAAATCCAACTTATTGTTTTTCCACCTACAATAAAAACATACCCTATGGTGCTCCTCATGATATATTTATCACCTGCCATATCTTAATCAACACATCCCTATAGAACAATGTCTAATCCTCCAAAACATAATGCATGAGTAGAAGTACCTCTAAAATACCTAAGAATCCAATTTACAACCTCCCAATGTTCTTTACCTGGATTGTTCATATACCTGCTCACAAATCCCACTGCATGTGCAATATCTGGTCTTATTCAAGCCATCACATAGATCAAGTTTCCAACTGCTGATGAAAAAGGGACCTTGGACATGTATTTTATCTCCCCTTGTTTCTTGGTACACATTTTCTTAGTTAATTTTAAATGGTTGGCCAAAGGTGTACTAATTGGATTTTCATTCTACATTCTAAACCTCTCCAATACCTTCTCTATGTAGTCACCTTGAGACAATCTCAATTAGCGATTTTTCATGTCCCTTGTTATTCTCATACCAAGGATTTTGTTTGCAGCACCCAAATCCTTCATCGCAAATGAATTAGCTAATTTCTTCTTGAGCAAATTTATATACTTCATATTAGACCCTGCAACAAGCATGCCATCTACATACAATAGAAATATAATAGAACTTCTATTTTCTAGCCTTTTAAAATAAACACAGTGATCAGAATGACATCTACTATAACCTTGTTCTGTCATAAACATGTCAAGCTTCAAATACCACTCCCTTGTATCTTGCTTTAGTCCATACAATATCTTCTTCAACCATCATACCAAATTATCCTTTCCTTTCACCTCATATCCCCATGTCTACTGCATATAAATCTCTTCCTCCAAATCCCCATGGATAATTTTTTTTTTACATATAATTGTTCAATATGCAAATATTCTACTACCACAAGACTTAAACTAGTCCTAATTGAAGTCATATTTACAATAGGAGAAAATATTTTATCAAAATCTATACCTTTATTTTGTGCAAACCCCTTTACAACAAGTCTATCCTTGTACCATTTTTTCCCTCCATCTTCCTTCTTCAACATGTAAACCCATTTATTTTGTGATGCTTTTTTTCTTAGAGGAAACTGAACCAAGTCCAAAGTATGGTTATTTACCAAGGAATCCATTTCCTCTTTCATGCCTTGCTCCCACTTCCTTTTAGTGTCTACATGTATTGCCTCTTCATAACTTTCTGGTTCACCATAATTAGTCAACAATAAATAATACAATGAAGGAGAGTATCATTCAAGGGGTCTACTTAACCTAGTATATCTTTTAACAACACTTGTAGGAGTTTGAGGTACCTTCTTCTCCTTTTGTTGTACATTTTTATTTTCTAGTACCTTTGGAAAAAAAAATTCAGTAATCTTATCAAGCACTATGTATTCTGGTTTTTCTTTTTCCTGCTTCTTTCCCTGCAACCGATCTTTGTACATGACCCTCTAATTGAATATGAAATCTATACTCCTAATGATTTTGTGATTTTCACAATCCCATAAGAAATAACCATAATCATTCACAAAGTATCCAATAAATGTACACTTCTTGGATTTTGCCTCCTATTTTCTTTATCAATATGGACAAATGCTTCACAACTGAAAGTCTTAAAAAATGAATAGTTTAAATTTTTACCTATCTATGCCTCCTCTGGAATTCCACCATCCAAAGAGCTTGAAGGTTCTATGTTTATCAAGTAAACAACAATATCTACAACATATTCCCATAACTGTAAGGGAAAACCAACATGCAATATCATACTCCTTGCATGCTCCATGATTGTCCTATTCATCCTTTCTAACACACCATTTTCTTGTAGTGTTCTTGGAACAAATTTCTCTCTATGAATCTCATGGTATGAAAAGTAATCATCAAACTCCTTGCTACAATATTCACCTCCATAGTGGAGAAACGTACGTATGTACGCCCACTCCATAACTGGGAGGTCGCATACATGTAAAACATTGAGTATTTTTAGCTATGGATTGCAAAGAAAAGGGGGAGATAAGGTTTGTATAGGGAAATGGAAGGCCATCAGAGAAATATGCATGGAGTGTGGAATTTTTTTCTAAACAAAGCTACTGGTGGAACACACCCTACACAAGGAAGGTCACACATGGAATAACAATTGCTAGCCACTAGTTATACGTTCCAAGGACACAGTGGCTACACTTAGGAATTCATAGAAACAATGGATTCACTTCAAGCATCCACGGAAGTAGTGGCTTCATTTACGACACTAGGAGAAACAAAAGTTGCAACTCCACCTCCAAGAAAAAGTGTTGTGGATAGAGTGACATGAGATGCTAACACTCCTCAACCTAAGAGACCCAAAAGGACAACTAGGGAAAGGGGCCATAGTGCTAAAAATGTAACAAAGTAAGGCCATGATAGTGATGTCAAGGTGACTGGAAATGAACCCCATACAAAGAGAGTAAGAGTGTTCAAATAGAGACAACCCCATATTCCAAAAAAAATAAGAACGAGGCAAACCTCCATGTATTCAACTCAACACAAATGACAAAAACCTATTGAGATTAAATAACAAGCACAAAAGGATGGCCTGGAAGTCGATGAAGCAATGGAGACAAAACCTTCCACTAACACACAAGAACCAACTTAGGGAACCAACCTAGAAGCTGAAAATGTAATGGACACAGAGGCCCTTGGTGACCCAGAAGAACTAGCAAGAGGCACTCTTGGAGAACGTATTTTCACCATCCTTGAGGTATATAGAAATGAATAATAACTAATAGAAATAATTTATGGGGAACAACTTGTTAAACTACAAGAATCAGAAAAAGAAAAACTAGAAGCAGAGGCTCTTACTGATCCACAAGAACCAACAAAGAGCACCTATGGGGAATAGGCTTCAAACTATAATATTCCATATATAAAAAAGTATGCAGAACATAAATAAATATCTATAAATGGAATATGAACAACAATATAACCATAACAACACCACAATAATACCAAAATGATACCAGAATAACACCAGAAAGAGAAATTTGATTACTGAGAGCAATGTTCACTTGATTCTTTGAGGGGGAAACCTCCAACAGAACAAAGGTCTATTAGGATAATATCCAAGACAAAATTTATCATACCATCGACTCCTATTTATACTAAATATGTCTATCAAAAGAACCATCTAGAGGAAGATCCTTCTAGAAGAGGAAGATTCTACTAGGTCTTCTTACATTGGACTTATTCTTACGTATTGCTAGGCCTTATTAATATTGACCTTGATTACATGGAAATATATTATTCTATTTACATGAGGGGTTAGGTCCCTAACATGTCCTCCCCCTTAAAAAAAACCTTGTCCTAAAGGCTTGAGATGGGGAAATAGTTACATAATGGTAGTTGGTTCCCAAGTGGAATCTATTGTGGTTGTATCTTTCCACTGGACTAACACTTCCTTGATGGTTCGCTAACGCAAACGGCGCTCACGCTGGTCTGAAATTTCTTATGGCTATAGCCAAATGGATCATTCTTCGTCCAACTCAGGAAGGTTGGTTCGAGTTTGGAACTTAGTTCCAATCACCTTCTTTAAGAAGGAAACATGAAAAACATGATGGAGCTTAGAATGACTAGGAAAAGATAACTGATAGGCCACCTGTCCCACATGCTTGAGAACAGTATAAGGACCATAAAATTTGGGCGCCAGTTTCTAAGAATGGTCAGCCTTGAGGGAATTTTTTTTGTAAGGTTGCAGTCGAAGAAACACATGATCCCCTTCTGCAAATTGACTTTCAGAGTGACCTTGATTTGATTGTTGCTTCATAAGATTATGGACCATGACCAAATTTTCTTTGAGGGTACGAAGAATATCCTCTCGAACTGTAAGAATTTGGTCAACCGCCTAGACCTTCGAGACACCTGACAAATATGAGAGAATTGAAGGTGGATTTTTTCCATATAACGCTTCAAAATGAGTCATGCAGGTAGTTGTATGGTATGAATTGTTGTGCCACCATTTAGCTAGTGGTAACCATTGATCCCATTGATTCTTCCTTTCCTATGCAAACCACCTCAAATATGTTTCCAAACATTTGCTAACAACTTCAATTTCACCACCAGTCTAGGGATGATAACTTGTGTTGAGATGAAATTGGGTGCCTTGTAGCTTGAATAGTTCTTGCCAAAAATTGGTGGTGAAAGTTGGGTCGTGATTAGAAACAATAGAATGTGGCATGCCATGAAGCTTGAAGACCTGATACATGAAAAGTTGAGCCAAACTGGATGTTGTAAATGGGTGTTGAAGAGCACATAAATGAGCGTACTTGGAAAGATGATCAACTACCACCATGATGACTAATTTATTTCCTGATTTAGGTAAGCCTAGAATAAAACCCATAGAGATATCCCGCCAAATAGAAATTGGAATCGGAAGTGGTTGTAGTGTGCCAGGATATTTGACTGTTTAACCCTTCTTGCATTGACACACATCACATTCAGCCACAAAATTATGAACGTCATGTTTCATACCATCCCAGAAAAAAGAACGTTTGACCCAGTCATATGTTTTGGTAAACCCGAAGTGCCTAGCTATAGGTGTAGCATGAAGCTCGGAAAGTATCGTGGATTTAAGTTTTGACTTTTTACTTAAATACAAATGACCTATGTATCTAAGCTCATCATTGATCCAAGAGTACCATCGAGAAACTGGAGAATTGGACTACAATTGTTGTATCAAATGCAAACTTTTGGGATCGTGTATCCATTCCTGGCGAAGAGCTTGGAGCCAATATGGTACAATGAAGGAGAGACAAAAAAGGGACCCTTCATATTCATATTTTCTTTAAAGTGCATCAGAAACCACATTGTCTTTTCCTCTCTTGTAAATGATCTCATAATCATATCCAAATAGATTAGTCACCCATTTTTGTTTTTTGGGGGAGGAAAGGCATTGTTCCAGAAAATACTTGAGGCTTTGATGATCTGTTTTAATTTGGTAGCCTTTCCCCAATCAATAAGGGTGCCAAATATCCATGGCATGCAGAATAGCCAACATTTCCTTTTCATAGATTGATTTGTCCAAATTTCTCTCGGACAATTGTTTGCTGGTAAAGGCCAAAGGCCAACCCTCTTACATAAGAACAACGACAATTATTTTCTCGAAAGAATTACATTCCAGGAAAAAGGTCTTTGTGAAATCAGGAAGGGCCAGGAATGGAGTGGTGCACATGTCCATATTCAAGGTTTGAAAATCCTAAGAAGCTACTGGAGTCCAAGTGAAATAATTATTTTTAAGGAGTGCAGTGATAGGTGCCACAATATTTCCATAATTCTTAACAAAATTGCGATAATAACCTGTTAAACCCAAAAATCCATGTAAGCTTTTGAGAGCCTTTGGGTGAGCCAAACATTGCATAGCTTTAATCTTTTTAGGATCCACCCTGACGCCGGCCTTACCTACAAGATGACCCAAGTACTCGACTTTTGAGGCACCAAAAGAACATTTAGATTGTTTGAGGAAAATTTGGAGTTGAGAGAGCAGATGGAGAACTCAATCCACATGAGCAATATGGGATGTCCAAGTTTTCCTATAGATGAGGATATCATCAAAGAAAACTAAGACAAAATGATGGAGAAAAGGATGAAAGACATGATTCACGAGGCTTTGGAAAGTGAAGGGAGAATTACACAAGACAAAGGGCATGACCAAAATCTCATAGTGGCCCTCATGAGTTCTAAAGGAAGTCTTAGGAATGAATGCCTCTTGCATATGGATCTGTTGGTAGCCAGAATGAAGATCACGTTTAGTAAAGATCTGGGCACCACTCAATTCATCCAAGAGGTCATCAATGACAAGAATGGGAAATTTGTCTTTAATGGTGAGTTTGTGGAGGGCATGAAAGTGAGGACACATGTGTCAAGAACCTTATTTCTTAAGGGCCGTGACCATATGAGAAGAGTAGGGGCTCATACTAGGGCAAATAACACATGCGTTGAGCAGTTCTTGAACCATTTTCTCAATTTCATTTTTTTGGGAAAAGGGGTGACGATAGGGATAGATATTGGGAGGAAGGCTTCATGGGACAAGGGGAATGGAATGATAATGAAAACCATGGGAAGGAGAGAGTCCTTGGGGAGTGTAAAAAACCACTTGATGTTTAGAGAGGATGGATTGGAGGTCCTACGACAGAGAGGGTGTCTCAGTTGCTTGTATGGCATGGAGTTGGGAAATAATGCCAGAATGACCTTTTTTGAGCATATTTTCCATGCGATGGGAACTAATGATTTCCGGGGAACTGGTGGTGATCCCTTGGAACTTATATTGTTTTCCCTCATGGTTTAATTGCATGTTTAATTCCTTAAACTCCATGAGAATGGGACCCAAAGTCCTTAGCCATTATGCACCCAACAGAATGTCACAAACGCCCATGTCTATAGAAAACATATGAGATTTCGGGTGGTATTCACCAATTTGGAGACACACATTTTCACAATGCCCTCCACATTTCATGGTCCCACCATTGGCAATCATGATTTGGAAATTATTGGTTGCACAGATATAGAAATCAGTTTCTTTGGCAATACGGCGATGAATAAAATTATGATTTCTTCCACTATCAACAAGAATGATGACCTTCCTATACTTGATGTAACCAATTACCTTGAGGGTTTAGGGAGAAGAGAAGCCAGTGAGAGAATTTAGGGAAATGATCGGTTCTACTTCAGGAGGGTATGAGGGAGGAGTTATGTCAATGGGTTCAGGTGACACGGATAGAAGGGGAGCCTCAACATCCTTTTCTAAAACATCCTCTGAGATGGACATAACAATATTTTTTTCCTTACACTTGTCTCTCAGAAAATATTTCTCATCACAATTATAACAAAGGCCTTTGAGCTAAAGTTCAGCCATTTCGGCCTTGGTCAATATCTAGATCTTTAGTGGAGTAGAAGGAGGAGTGGGAGTTTAGTTTAGTGCGAGGAATAAAGGAGGGTTTTTGGTTTTGACAAGAGACAACCTGTTGTGCTTCCTTATCTCTTTTAGTAGCGTCCACCCAAATCTGAGGCTGAGCCATCAGGACATGGGAAAAAATATCATTCTTGGGGCCACTAATAAAACATTCTTGGAAAAAAGCATCATACATGCCCTCTATACAAAAATGCGGTCGCTTAAAGAAGCTATAAAGTATTCCACTGTGCCAGATTGTTTTAACTTTTTCAAATGGCCTAAATGGTTGGTGTTAGTGTCAAATCATTCATAAAGATATGCCACAATGTGTGTCCAAGCCACATACCCTTGGAGGGCATTTTTTCTCCATTTCCACCATTGCCAACGTTCTTTATCTATATGGATAACACCAAACCGGAGTTTGGAAAACTCATCCGTAATGCCATACAAAGAGAAATGATGTTCCATTTGAGTTACCCAACCAATGGGATCTAATCCATCAAATTTGGTCACATCCGCATGCGGAAGGCGTAGGTCACGCTGAAAGTGATGGGAATGAGAGGAAGTTTCACCTTTGGTATCCAAAGGTGGGTCAGATAAGGGAAGTTCTACAAGGATATGTAGCTTGGCATATATCATCGTAGTGACTGATTCAAGCTGGGTAGTAATTTCTTGTTTGAGTTCTTGTTTGAGTTCTATGATTGAGGGGACGATGGAGGAATGCATCTTTTTATTGATGGTGGCAATATTGGCACTGATATATCACACTTCTTGTTGGGTTTTTGTGAAATTAGAGTGCAAGGTAGTGAAGTGAGCTTCCAAGTCTTGGCTATGGGTATGGGCTATGATGACGAGGGAACACGAAAAGGGGCAGGTGGGACCACACGAAAAATGGTTTATGGGTGAAGTGTATCACAAAGATCAGGGCGACGAGTTGAATCCAATGGGGTAAGGCCTAAATAAGGGTGTTGGAAGGGGGTTGGGTCCACAAGAAAAAAAAATTCTAAAAAATGATAGGTATGACTGTGATAAGGGTGAAGAGAGAAATCCAACGGAATAGGTCTCAAATAATGGTTCCAATATGATCTAGACAAATATTTGAGTTGGTTCATCACCTGGTCTGTAGTCTTAGAATTTATGGAGCCTACGATTCCATCAGCATGAGTCCCAGGCCTTTGTCTAGGATCATAATTTGAGTGTGGTGCAACAAGGATAATTTCATAAAGCATCCCAGATTGAGCATATATAAGGTCTCATGATTGGGCTTTGAAGATGGCTTCTTCCTCAGTAGTTACTCCAGATGTAGAAACATCCTTCGAAATGTAAGGAAACAAAGACTTGAGGAACCATTCCAATAGAAAATATGGAGGAATTCATACTTTAATCAACCTCTTCCATCTCCGCCACTCTTGAATATGATCAGAAATATGGGTGGCTTTATCTTGCCGAAGAGTAGACAAGATTTCTAAGCCAAAATCCTACCAAACCAGTACTTGGTAGTTATTGAGAAAAAATAATACCATCTGACTGAAATTTTCGTAGGTTCCCCCAAGTAGCTCAATGTACCACTTCATGGCGACCCTGACAAGGGTGCATTAAAATAGCCTCAAATGAATAGAATCATCATTAAGGGGAGTATATGAGAACCATAGGTGAAAGGTAGTAACATGATCACTCAAGTATTCACCATTATTTACTTCAAACTTTGGAACTTCATAAGTAAGTTTGGTGGGGACAGGGGGACATGAAAAATTGTGACGCATAGGGTCATTCGTCAATTTCGACAGCTCTGGAAGATTTAGCGTGGACAGAAAAGGGAGCCATGGTTGCAGCGTTTGAGACCATGCTCCTAGGAAAGATTGTGGTTGAGATATTGGAAGCCAAACAGGGTTCTTATATACACCATGGCCTTGACTGGTAAGATAATATCCTCCTCCCAAAAAATTCATGAAAGGTTGTAAGGGAACCATACCCATAGAAGCAACATGATAATGATTATATACATTTCCCCCAAGTGAAGAAACTCTATGTTGGGGGTTTCCCATACTATAAAATTGACTTCCTCCATATGGAACACCAGAGGATAAAGGGGGGTTTTCCATAATAAACGCGTTGGTTGGAATCCATGTGGAAGAAGAGGGAATGATAGACAAAATATAGGAAGTAAATTGACCACCCATTTGAGCACTCCATCTTGGAACATTGAAGCTAGGATTAGGACCAAATGAAGGAGGATTCCAACCTTCTATTGTAGGAGTCTCTTGAGGGATATGACTCCCACGAAATGAGAAAGGAACATAAGGAGGTGTCGTTCCCCGAGACCCAAAACTAGGATTCATATTAGATAAGGAAATAGAGGATGAAAAGTGTAAAGTCATGTCTGGCATACCATACGATAAAGGATTAGAGGCTGAAGGTTTTGATTGAGTACTATTATTCAACATACCGTAATGGAATACAAAAGGATTCATTCCCATGGGTTGAGTAGATCTCATGGGACATGTAGCATTAAATGAGGGAGCCTCCGACATCCAAACCTCTGATGAAAAGGGAGTCAAGGGGACCTGACTAATAACAGAGGATATGCGAGTCTAAGGGCTTCCCAATACGTTCATTTCTGACTCAGTACTCATGGTAGGATGATCACGAGCCTGAGAGGTAAAGATATATTCACCATGATTATTGACTCTAAGAATTTTAGAAGGTGGCTTCGGTAAAGGATCAAGATGTGGTGGAAACTTCAAAAGACAAAGAGAATGGTGAGGAGTTTGGTCTTGCTCCACGATGACTCAAGACTTGATATCCAATACAAAATACTAATGCCAACTAATAATCATAGGGCACACTCCTAAATAAAGAAAAATTCCAATGCAGACAAATAGGATATGATAGTTGAAAGGGACCTCCCGAATGTAAGTAGGTATGTGTCTCCCTACAGGGGCCTGATACTTTGCAACAATAGAGTCGAGGTGTCAAAATCAATTATAAGGACCCTCATAGGCTTCACAATGCATTTTATCAAATCCCTTTGGAGAGGAAATGCTCCATAAAATCTTTGTGTTGTCTAATCCCTATCTGAATCAAGGTACCTGTAGAATAACCCCTACAAGAAGCCTATGTGGTTACCTATGTCAAGCAACTAGTTTCACCACGATATAACCAATGATCATGCAAGAAGTTGCAAGTATGGTCCACCATATGGGCACGGTAGCAAAGCTTTAAATCTTGAAAGCACTGCCTCTCAAGGTGGTAAAGGTAGTAGAAAGACCCCAAAATAAAAATAGAACCCCAAGAATATATCTAATGCTAAGAGGGTATTAGAGGGATATATCTGCAACCAACTTCATGCGACCTCCCGAGGACACCAATTATATAATGGGTTTCACCACTTCCTAATCAGACACATACAATCAGTTTTATAGACTTTGAGAAGTTCACTCACAAAATCCTATTCCAAGTCCCTAGGTCCTACCTTGTTTGTGTACCCTAAAAAATAAAATCATTTCTAATATATTTTAATTAATTAGCATCAATTTTAATTTCTTCTTCTTACTCAAGAGGTATTATCGTGAAATTGATGGTATTATGACTCATCATAGATAAAAATAAGTAAATGTATAAACACTACTAAGTACTAGTCTTGATTTTCAATGAGATGGTATGCTTTTAAATGTTGTTTCTAATATGAAATCTCTACAATTTCAATGAAGTTCAATCTTTCCTACTATGCCAAAACTAATGTAAAGTATCAAAAATTGCAAATGCTATAAGTAAAATGCAAGAAAGGAATTTTTTTTTGTATTTTTGATATAATGAAAATAAAATGAAAGGACTGAATAACAACCTCACCGGAAGACCCTACTGCAAGAAAAAGGATATAAGCTAATAAGGGTACCAAGAAGTAAATACCCATACCAGTATGCAAGGAAAACAAATGATAGAAATGAAAAGAAAAGAGTTCGATCGAAAGATTCACCAATAAACCAACTTCCTATCATTCGTTAGGCACTTAACAGTCAGTAGAATTTCCCAAGAAGTCTTAGAAATCAACAAAACTCACCTAGGAAACACCAAACTTAGCCAAAAAGTATAAAGAGACAGTGTACGCAACTGTTCAAACAATAACTCGCGTATGTATGCATCTTAAAGGAAGACAGCCCGTGTATGTACGTGCCCTGTCAAGGGACAACCCGCATATGTCAAGGAAGACACTGGCTGGGAAATTGTTAAGCCAAGAAAATCAGATATAATGTTGAATATATAATTTCAAGAAACAAACGACAGAGAAACTTAAGAAAATTGAGAGCAAATCAAGGAGAAAAACACCCAATACCCCAAAAAATGAGATCTCCCCAATGGAGTCACCAATTCTATTACAAGGAAAATATCTCTATGGCTAGGGGAAAACCATGATAGACAGAACGATACCCAAAATCAACTCTAATATCAAGTATGATGTATAAATGAAATTCTAACAAGAGAAGGCTAAAATCCTACCTCGTTTGGGCCTCCGAAGAAGACCATCATTGAGCATGGGACCCAAATCTTTACACCTACAACCTGTCTTCAACAACCAAGATACACAAGCATGTGCTATTGATATATAACGTTACCATATAAATCAACATAATCCATTAACAGACATGGAATATACGCCCATGGAAAGCAATATAAATATTTTCAAGATACCAATTGGACGAGAAGATGGTATTTCTATTAATGTAATCAACATAAGAATATAGGTGACACACTTCTATAACGACACATATCGGAACCAAGAAACTAATTCCCTCCAGCTGGGCCTCCACCACTTCAATACTCCACAAAGTCAAGCTCACATGTAGGAGTCAAAGAGGTTCTCCATCACAAGATAGGAAGAGCTTGGGTGATGAACACAAGAAGTTCATACTTTCAAGAACAATGGGATGCAAACTCAATTGAGGTGAAATTTTTCCAGAGTCTCTTTTTTCTCTATGATGTGTTGAATTTATTCAAGGCTTGGATATAGCTCAATTTCTAGCCTCCAAATGGAATAGATGGGTCGAGTCGGAGCATTTCTAGTATATGGAAGGTCAAGGATCATGAATCTTGTGACATGGCATGGAAACCCGACACAATTTTAATTTTTTGAGTGCCAAACCCGATGTATGCAATCTATAGTAGAGAAACCTACATATGTACGCCCACTCCATATCTAGGAGTTTGTGTACATGTAAAAAATTGAGTATTTTTAGCTTTGGAGTGTAGAGAAAAGAGGGAGATGAGGTCTGTAGAGGGAAATGGAAGGCCATCAGAGCAAGATACATGGAGTGTGGAAAATTTTTCTATAACAAAGCTATTGGTGGAACAAACCCTACACAGAGAAGGTCACACATGGAATAACATTTTCCAACCACTAGTTATACTTTCCAAGGACATAATGGTTGCACTTAGGCATCCACGAAAGCAGTGGATGCACTTCAGGCATCCACAAAATTAGTGGCTGGATTTCTAGCAATAGGAGAAACAACGGTTGCAACTCCACCTCCAAGCAAAAGTGTTTTGCACAGAGTGACATGATATGCTAACACTCCTCAACCTAAGAGACCTAGAAGGACAAATTGGGAAAGGGGCCATAGTGCTACAACTATACAAAGGAATTCCATGATAGTCATGTCAAGGTGACTGGAAACAAACCCCATACAAAGGGAGTAAGAGTTTTCAAAAAGAGATAACCCCATATTTCAAAAAAGAAAATAACGAGGAAAACCTCCATGGCTGCCACTCAACACAAATGACAAAAACCTATTGAGGTTAAAGAACAAGAAAAAAAGGATGGCCTAGAAGTTTATGAAGCAATGGAGACAAAACCCTCCACTGACACACAAGAACCAACTTAGGGCACCAACCTAGAAGTTGATGAGGTAATGGACACATAGGCCCTTGTTGACCAATAAGAACCAACAGGAGGCACTCTTAGAGAATGGATTTTTATCATCCTTGAGGTATATACAAATGAAGAAGAACCAACAGAAAGAATTTATGGGGAACAACTTGTCAAACTACAAGAATCAAAAAAAGAAAAACTAGAAGCAAAGGCTCTTACTGATCCACACAAACCAATAGAGAGAACCTATGGGGAATAGGATTCAAACCCACGAGAGGTAGAGTGTTAAAAAAAAAGGACCGCAGAGCAATAAAATAAAACAAATGCGGAAACAAAACACATAAGATACACAATACAAGAGAGACACAGATTTATGTGGTTCACCCAGTGTGGGCTACGTCCACCAGAGAAATTTTCAGGTCCTTCCTTTATTATTATCCAACAAATGAATGGATATAACCTACAACAAAACCCATTGTAACTTCCTCTTCTTTCTCTCACAATCTCCTCTCTCATAATACAATACTGGCCATAATGCATAGCCGTAATACATTTCCTTCATAACAGAGGGTTGCCTTCTAGGGAAAAAAACCCTAACATAATTTCTACCGTTAGATCTGCGACCTTATAATGAATGGTATAGATTTACAATGAAATTACAATATACATTTACAAGGAAATGTTTCCTTCAGGGGCTTCTCCCTCGAACCCCCCAGCCAGGGGATAGCCCCCCCAGACCTCGTAGAGGGGGTAGCCCCCCTCTACACTCCCTCGTGTGGAACATTGTACATACTTCTGGGGTGTAAAGTCTTCATGGTGTATAAACACGGCTTAAAGCAAGGACCTCTGAATCAAGAACATAATCAGGCTCCACAACCAACAATCTCCCACTTGGAGACTGATCTCAATAAATCCACTGTTGTTGTATATGCTGGACTCTGAACCTTCTTGGACCTGGAAAATTTCTCATCTTCATCTTCATTCTTGAAGACCAATTGAAACTAAGCAGGAACTTAGTTTCTCTTTGGTTACTCCCTTTGTTAACATGTCTGCAGGATTCTGGCTAGTGTGTATCTTTTCCAACTTCAAATGTCCATCTTCCAAGGCAGATCGTATGAAGTGGTACCTCAACTGTATATGATTAGCCTTTGAATGGAAGGCTGAGTTCTTTGCAAGATGAATTTCACTCTCACTGTCACAGTACAACCTGCTATTCTCCTGCTTCTTTCTCAATTCCTCCATAAACCTTTGTAACCAAATCATCTCTTTACTAGCCTCTGTAGCAGCAACATACTCTGCCTATGTTGTTGAAAGTGAAACAACCTTTTGCAGTTTCGAAATCCAACTTACTGTTGTTCCAGCTATAGTAAAAACATACCCTGTGGTGCTCCTCCTATTGTCTTTATCACCTGCCATATCTGAATCAACATATCCCTGTAGAAAAGTGTATGAGCCTCCAAAACATAATGCATGAGTACCAATACCTCTCAAATACCTGAGAATCCACTTTACTGCCTCCCAATGTTCTTTACCTGGATTGTTCATATACCTGCACACAACTCCCACTGCATTTGCAATATCTTGTCTTGTGCAAACCATTGCATACATCAAGCTTCCAATTGCTAATGAATAAGGGACCCTGGACATGTATTCTATCTCCTCCTGTGTCTTAGGACACATTTCCTTAGTTAATTTGAAATGGATGGCCAAAGGTGTACTAACTGGTTTTTCATTCTACATTCTAAACCTCTCCAACACCTCCTCTATGTACTCACCCTGAGATAATGTCAATTTGCGATTTTTTCTGTCTCTTGTTATTCTCATGCCAAGGATTTTCTTTGCAGCACCCAAATCCTTCATCGCAAATGAATTGGATAATTTCTTCTTGAGCATATTTATATCCTGCATATTAGACCCTGCAACAAGCATTTCATCTACATACAATAGCAAGATAATATAGCTTCCATTTTCTAGCCTTTTAAAATAAACACAGTGATCAGAATGACATCTACTATAACCCTGTTCTGTCATAAACCTGTCAAACTTCAAATACCACTGCCTTGGGGCTTGCTTTAGGCCATACAAGCTCTTCTTCAAACTGCATACCAAATTCTCCATCCCTTTGACCTCATACCCCTGTGGCTGCTGCATATAAATCTCTTCCTCCAAATCCCCATGGAGAAAAGTTTTTTTTACATCTAACTGTTCAAGATGAAAA
>ML814147.1:14872-28997 GCA_009831015.1 Picea engelmannii | reverse complement strand
ACAATAGGAGAAAATATTTCATCAAAATCTATACCTTTCTTTTGTGCAAACCCCTTTACAACAAGTCTAGCCTTGTACCACTTTTCTCCTCCATCTTCTTCCTTCAACTTGTAAACCCATTTATTCTGCAATGATCTTTTTCCCACAGGCAACTGAACCAAGTCCCAAGTCTGGTTATTTGCCAAGGAATCCATTTCCTCTTTTATACCTTGCTCCCACTTCTTTTTGGTTTCTACCTGCATTACCTCTTCATAACATTCTGGTTCACCAGAATCAGTCGACAATAAATAATACAATGAAGGAGAGTATCGTTCATGGGGTATACTTAACTTGGTAGATCTTATAACAACACTTGCAGGTGTTTGAGGTACCTGTTGCTCCAGTTGTTGGACATTTTGATTTTCAAGTTCCTTTGGAATTTATTTTCAGTGATCTCATCAAGCACTGTGTATTCTGTTTTTCTTCTTCATGTTTCTTTCCCTGCAACTGATCTTTGTACATGAACTTATCATTGAATATGATATCTCTACTCCTAATAATTTTGTTATTTTCATAATCCCATAATCGATAACCTAAATCATTAACACCGTATCCAATAAAGGTACACTTCTTGGATTTAAACTCAAGCTTTGTTCTATTTTCTTTATCAATATGGACAAATGCAACATCTTCCCAGAACTGTAAGGGCAAACCAACATGCAATCTCATACTCCTTGCACGCTCCATGATTGTCCTGTTCATCCTTTCTGACACACCATTTTCTTGTGGTGTTCTTGGAACTGTCTTCTCTCTACGAATCCCATGGCATGAACAGTAATCATCAAACTCCTTGCTACAATATTCACCTCAATTATCTGATTTGAGACACTTCAAATTTTTTCCTGTCTCATTCTCAACTAAAGCTTTCCATTTCTTAAAAGTATCAAAAACATCATATTTTTGTCGAATATAATAAACACAAGTTTTTCTAGTTGCATCATCAATAAAAGTAGCATAATAACGAGAGCCACCAAGAGATGATACCTGAGTTGGTCCCCATACATCTGTATGCACAAGCTCTAACCTTTCATTCTTCTTTTCTTTTTCGACTCTAAGAAATCCGACTCTCTTTTGTTTTCCATAAACACAATGCTCACAGAAGTCCAAATCAATTTGTTTAAGATCTGGCAACAAATTTCTTTTGTGAAGTATCTGCATGCCCTTCTCACTCATGTGTCCCAGCCTATGATACCACAGTGTTGTATCCACTCCTGTAGAAGCTAAAGAGATAGAAGAGTCAATATTACCAGTACATAAATACAATGTACCTACCTTCTCTCCTTTTTCTATCACTAATGATCCGTTGATGCCCTTCCATGTCGTATCTATAAATATGGATACACAACCTTCACTTGCCAATTGCCCTGTTGAAATTAGATTTTTCCTTAAATCTGGAACATGTCTTACCTCTTTCAACAACCATTGGTTTCCATTGCATTGCTTTATTTTTACCTTTCCCATTGGTTTCCTTCTAGGGAAAAAAACCCTAACATAATTTCTACCGTCAGATCTGCGACCTTATAATGAATGGTCAAAATTTACAATGAAATTACAATATACATTTACAAGTAAATTTTTCCTTTGGGGGGATAGGCCCCTCGGACCCCACAGAAGGGGCACCCCCCCCTCTACACTCCCCCGCGTGGAAGAGTGTACATACTTGTAGGGTGTAAAGTCTTCATGGGGTATAAACACGACTTAAATCAAGGACCTTTGACTCAAGAACATAATTAGGCTCCACAACCAACACAGAGAATACAAGAAAAAAGAAGGAAGAGCATGCTACAGAATCTCATGTTGTTCCCCAAGAGCCAACATAGATCACTCCTTAGGAATAGTCTGTCAAACCTCAAGAATCACAAATGGAGGAACCATAGCACTTTGCCAATTCACAAGAGAAAAAAGAGCACGAACAAGAGGCTCTTGTTGGCAAAACATGAAACGATTTTGGAGATAATTTTTCTAATGCACAGGAACCAGGGAAACAAGACCCAAAACTAGAGATTGTTGAGGTTGAAAATAAGGTTATTGCTACATCCTAGGTAAACATTCCATATTCATTTCCTATCTATGCATATCTTATAAAACAAAATAGGATGTTGAGGATGAATTATTGGAAGCTAAAAATATACCTTCAAATGTTGAAGGATGAACTTGATGAAGAAAGGGAGCCTGAGAAATCAGGTTACCCTGCAACAAATCCTCTTACTGTAGGGGAACCATCTCTTTAGTTAGAAAAGGCAACTAAAACAAAGGAAACGGAAGAAATAGTTTTCCAAACTATATATGTTATATTGGTTAACAGATCTAGCAAGATTGAACCAAAGCAAGGACTAGAAGAGGACAAAGAAATTATAGAATGGCATAGAAACAATGAAAAAGAGGAATGTAGTCATCCAGAGGAAGCAAGGGAGGTGGAATGTAGTATCAACAACCTCTATTTCTCTAACCCTGAATATTTTTTGTTGCATAGGAACATGCAACAATTTTGCATTGGGGGAGATGACGAGTGTCGAAATTGGCATACTTTCATCATCTGTTCAATACCCTTTTTTCTTACCGTTTTTCCATTGTTCACTCTCTTTTGATATCTTTCTCATCTAGTTTGCCTTACTTTTTCACATAGGTATGAATTTTCTCATGTATGCCATTTTTATGTTGTTCTTACTTACTTCTTAATGAAAATTGTTACCTTCTTTCACTTACATTTCTATGCATCAACAATTATAGTGGCTACAACTCCTTGTGGGAAACACAACTCCTCTACAAGTGTTGCAACTAATCTACAAGTGTTGCAACTCTGAGTATGATACCATTGTTCCAACTCTAAGACGAAGTCTTCCAACACATCGGTTAGTGTTATAGCTGACATTTAGGGAACATTCCTCACATATAAAGGAAATAGGAGGCAAGTTGACAACCAAAAGAGATATCAGTTCACCTACCAACCATCGCCCAACTGATCCAAGTCAGCATATCCCTGATCTTTCCTAAAAATTGGCAATATCAAAGAAAACGGATGAACATCCCAATTCTCTTAGATGCCCATCTGTCTCTTTGTTTTATTTAGATATTGAATGTATTGTATAAAAACCCCATCTTTCCTTGAGCTCGGGGGATGATTTCAACGATAGCATATGGTTGTATTGTAAAACTCAAGAATTTGAAAATATAATTTCCTTTTCTCCTATTCACATGATGATGTGTTGAGCTTTCATGTGATTTTGATTTTGTATCCCAGTGTCTTATCTAAGGGGGTAGGGACCCCTCCTTCGTCAAGTATTTCCTATACATTAAAAGTAGGATTCACATTTTGTTGTTTATTTGATTCCATAATTATTTTATCGCTTTACATTGTTGCAATTCTAGATTTCGTAGACAATTAGTTGCAACTCAGATGTGGCTAATATCTAGTTTCTTTATATTTTGGATTCTCTAATCTTAAGTTGCAACTCAATGTCGATTCGATTTCTGTAATTTTGTAACCAAAAATGTTGTTGCAAGTCTCATTCATGCAACTCGCATTTATGTAAATTTTGTGTCTAGCTCTGTTGCTACAACTCTTGTGCTGTGATTCATGTCGTTGTAACTTTTGTGTTGCAGCTCCATTGCTGCAACTCACATTGTTGCATCTCTTCTTGCAACTTTACTCTATTATGCTTCTTTTTAGATTTGTGAAAGTTTTATTCCTCAACAGTTTGGGATTGATATTACATTGGTTTTGCAAATTATCATTGGATGTATGAACACATAACTGTTACAGCAAGTCAATATCATCATTATACTTAGCAATTCACCATCATATAATATCATGACTTTATAAGTGTGATTTAATTTCCGCAAGTGTGATTTACTTTATGCAAGCGTGACTTACTTTCTACAATTGTGACTTACTTTTTGCAAGCATGATTTATTTTTCACAAGTGTGATTTACTTTGTGCAAGAGTGATTTATTTTCTTTAAGTGTGATTTACTTGATTTATTTTTCGCAAGTGTGATTTACTTTATGCAAGAGTGGTGTATTTTTTTTGAGTTTGATTTACTTTCCGCAAGAGTGATTTACTTTCCACATGTGTGACTTACCTTTTTGCAAGTGTGATTTATTTTCCACATGTGATTCTAGAAGTAGTATAGATTGGTGACATAATTAAGCATCTTAAAATATCGATTNTTTGAGTTTGATTTACTTTCCGCAAGAGTGATTTACTTTCCACATGTGTGACTTACCTTTTTGCAAGTGTGATTTATTTTCCACATGTGATTCTAGAAGTAGTATAGATTGGTGACATAATTAAGCATCTTAAAATATCGATTTGTGACATAAAAAATACAACTCAGTAGTGATTACATAACTACACTTGCATATATAGAGCACGACAATTAGTAAGTGGGATACAACCCCAATTGATAATTAAAAGTACAATTCTCCATTTACTTACTAAATCAATTAGGAAGTAATTGATATGTCCATCAATGTGTTGTCACTATCCAACAATAACTTCATATCAAATTCATATTTGTTTGGATTTGCATTTCATAACAAGTAAGAAAAAAAGCAAGGCATAATCCTTATCTTTTAGTTTTTTTTTATTAAATGATGTATTATTTTATTTAACTTTTTCATTTCAATTTCAAGTTTATAGTTTATGTACTACTAAACTAGTAATATTAAATCTTATTTTGAGTAAACAAAGCATAACAAAAAATTGTAGAAATTTGTCCACATATTTTGTGATTAGGTCAAGAGGGAGTTGTTTACATACCACAATAACATTATCGTTGCAATATACCACTTCTTTATGAAAGAAAGTTACAAGTGAATGATCGATTTAACAAACATATTTCTTGTCTTCTTCACTTGTGTAACTAGTTACATGGTGTTCAAGTACTAAAGATGAGGATTAGCAAGATGATGACTAAGCATTAAACGCAATCTCAACATTGTATCCCTACTTTCACGAACCCATCCCCGATCCTCGTTGCTATTCAAGTCGAGATTTTAAGAATGGTCAGTAATTCCTTTGGTAAGCAAGAGCAAATGACTTGTATCAAGATTTGTGAATGATTTATTTAGAGGATTTATAATTTCTGAGATTGAATATATAAGACGATATGAGTACATTGATCACATTCTCTTCATTATCGACCAAGCAAAGAAACAATACAGTTCCATATATTGTACAGATGTCAAGAGAGATTGTCAATGTTTCAGATAAAATATGCGAAACAAACACACGGTGAGGCTATGCTTGCTCACTACTGTATTATTCAATGAATATGGAATACATCTTTATATAGGAAAAGACTCTATCGAGTCGGTTACATGCAAACCAAAGACAACTAGACTCTTAACTAAGAATTGACTCTTAACATGCCTACAACTGACTCTCACAACTGGAGCTTATAACTGGTGCTTACAACTAGCACTTACAACTGGCGCTTACTCCATTATTTCCAAGTCTCCCCCTTAATGGAGAATGGATTGACTTCTACACCTAACATCTCCCTAAACAGTTCAAACTTAATCTTTCCATGAGGCTTAGTGAAAATATCAGCAGCATTTTCACTAGTATTACAATACATAAGAGCTATTTCATTTGACTGCAACTTTTCTCGAACAAAATGAAACTGAGCTTCAACATGTTTTGTCCTTGCATGAAAAATCAAATTCTTTGAAATATTGATTGAACTTTGATTATCACATCTGATCATCATAGGTTCCTTTCGTTCTTCTCCAACATCTTGAAGAAGTCTTCTTAACCAAACAACTTCACAAGTTGTTGCACACAAGGCTTTATATTCTACTTCAGTAGAAGACAAAGATGCAGTAGGGTGCTTTTTACTGCTCCATGAAACAACCCCGGATCCAATGCTGAACGCATATCCAGTGGTTGATCTTCGATCATCCAGATTGCCAGCGCAATCAAAATCTGAATAACCTGTCAACTCAACATCAAATGCATCAGTATATTTAATACCATAATCAAGTGTACCTTTTAGATACCTGAGTACTGCCTTTGTTGCATTCCAATGGTTTTCATGAGGTTTCGCCATGAACTGACTTAACACACTCACATAATATGAAATATTAGGTCTGGTTGTGGTGAGATAATTCAGACTACCCACCATCTGTCTATACACAGTGCCATTCACCTCCTTCAAACCATCATCACAAGAAAGTTTCACATTCTGTTGCATGGGAACAATAGAAGACTTACATTGAACCATTTTAAATCTCTTAAGTATTTCTCTGATATACTTACTCTGAAAAACAAAAGTTTGGCCTGCATTTCTCCAAAATTCAAGACCTAGGCAGTAATGTAACTCACCAAGATCTTTCATTTCAAATACCTTTGATAATTGCTCCTTGATTTCATCAATTAACTTCTCTGCATTTCCTGTAATTATTAAATCATCAACATATAATGAAATCAATACTATATACCCCTGTTCATCAAATTTGGTATACAAATTTGGATCATTTTTGCTCCGCATAAAACCATGTTGAAGAAAGAAAGAGTCTATCTTCTCATACCATGACCTAGGTGTCTGTTTTAGTCCATACAATGTTTTATTTAACTTACACACTAAGTGTTCTTGCCCCTTTTCAACAAATCCTTCAGGTTGAGTAAGGTAAACCTCTTCCCTTAACTCACCATTCAAAAATGCAGATTTAATATCTAACTGATGCAGCTTCCAATGGTACTTTGTAGCTAAAGCAATTAACATTCTGATAGTATTCAATTTAGCTACTGGTGCAAATGTTTCAGCATAATCAATACCTTATGTTTGTGAATACCCCTTTGCCACCAATCTAGCTTTATACTTATCTATACTACCATATGATTTAAACTTGGGTTTGTATATCCATTTGCATCCAATGGGCTTATTATGTTTAGGCAATTCAGTCAATTCCCAAGTATTGTTTTTCATTATAGATTCATATTCTTCCTCCATTGCATTTTTCCATTCATCATGTTCATTAGCTTCATCAAAACTCATGGGTTCTATGACATTTGAAATGCTACTCATTAGGGCATAGTCTTTATACCTCTCAGGAAGCCGAATTTGTCTTGAAGATCTTCTCAATTGATTATCTTCCTCCCCACATTGTGAATATCTATCTTCACCTCTAGGTGAACTATGACTACTTGAATTGTTCATATCATTGAGTCCTTCTTGCTGATGTTGCTGCGGTCGCTGTGGGGATGGTTGTTGTTGTGTGGGCTGCTGCTGCTACTGCTATTCTTTAACTCCTTCATCAAGAAGTCTCTACCATTCCTCATGATTGTTGTCGTCATGATTTCCTACTTCCTGCTCATGGAAAAGTACATCTCTACTTGAAAATACTTTGTGACTAGCAGGATCAAACAGTTTGTATGCTTTAAATTCAGAATAGTACCCAATGAAAATACATTTAATGGCTTTAGCATCCAATTTCCTCCGATTCTCCTTTGGGATATGAGAAAAAGCCTTACACACAAATACTTTCAAATTATGAACTATAGGTTTGGAACCATTCAAGGCTTCGAAAGGAGTAACTTTATCAAGACATCTTGTTGGACTTCTATTCTTTAAATAAATTGTAGTATTTATGGCTTCAACCCAAAATGCATTTGAGAGATTCTTACCTTTCACCATACTACGTGCACACTCTACTAGAGTTTTGTTTTTCCTTTTAGCGACTCCATTTTGCTGTGGAGTGTGAGGTACTATAAACTGTTGTACTATTCCATTATCTTTGCAATATTTGTTGAAGTCCCCTGATTTATACTCTCCCCCTTGATCTGAACGGAGTATTTTGATGGATTTTCCTGTCTGCTTTTCCACCATGGTTCTGAATTCCTTAAAGTACTCGAAAACATCACTTTTTCGTCTAAGGAAGTAAACCCATGTGTATCTCATGCAATCATCAATAAACAATAGAAAGTAAAATGCACCTCCTAAAGACCTCATCTGCATAGGCCCACAAACATCATTATGCACAAGATCTAACACATATCTCTTTTTCTTATCAGGATTAGAGGGTAATTCATCTCTGTGCATCTTTCCTAATGCACATCCATCACAAGAAACCTTCTCATTCTTTAACATGGGAAGTCCTTCAACCATATTCTTTTTCTGTAATAACAATAAATCAGGATGATTGATGTGTCCATACCTTTGATGCCAAAGAATCTCTGTTGGCATAGCTGCAGAAGTCAGTGCATGATGCGCTTTGCTGGTAACATCAAGTTTGTATAGACCTCCTTCTCTGACTCCCATTGCGACAGTTTGGAAGTGGTCCAGCAGATCCTTCACTATGCAATAATTCTTGAAGAATTCAACCTTCAAGTTCTGATCTGTAATGGTGGACAGAGATCAATTTTTTCTTTATTCCTGGCACATACACCACATTGCAAATGTGACGAAAAGTACCATTCGGCAATGTCACAGGAATGTCTCCATATCCCTTGATCTGATGAGCGCGGTCATCTCCAAGATATATGCTGGCACCATTCTGTGTTTCTTTAAAATTAGCATACCAATTTTATTACAAGTCATATGTACTGATGCTCCAGAATCCACAAACCAAGCATTAGAATCATTCGTTTCAGCAGATAAAGCAGCGTTAGACACAAACAGCCTAAGATCCTGTGAGTCAAAATTCGGATCCTGTGAGTCAAAATTCGGGGGTTCATCAATATCATCACTAGCAATAAATAATCTGAGATCTTGATTTGAAGATTTTTCTGCATAATGACCGGAATGTGTTCTAGGTTTATTCCTAGCCTCATCACTTTTCTTCTTATGACAGTGTTTAACCATATGTCCAGGTCGAACACAATAAAAACAACCCTTTGACTCATTCCTATTAGATTGCATACCTTGATTTGGAGATTGTCTTCTCTGCGATGAACTGCCTCTCTGCCATGAACTGCCTCCTTTGCCTCTTAGTCCTGATCTCCCTCTCGCAGATCTATTATTTGACCACAGTGCCAAATCTTTACTCTGAGGCTTTAGATTCCCGCGCCTCTCTTCCTCTTGCAGCAAAATGCCTGTTAGTTCTTCAAATGTAGGAGGGTTCTCCCTTGCTGCAAGACCTGTTATGAACATATGATAATATTCTAGCATACCATTTAACGTAATAGTGACCAGATCAGTGTTGGAAACAATTTCCCCTATATTTACTAGCTTATCTTTCACCTCTTTAATACAACCCAAAAATGAACTAACAGATTCATTTACATCCATCTTAATGCCTAGCAATTTAGTTTTCAGAAACAAAATGTGATTTGTGTTGCTAGTTTCATACAATGCTTTAAGAGATGTTTATGTTGCAGCAGAAGTTGTAGTGTCTCTAATATGTGGAATTATGCTATATTTAACTGACATGTGCAACAATACCTTTGCCTTGTTTTTGTGCTTCTCCCAATCTTGGATTTGTGCTGTTGTCGCACCTGCAGCCGCATCAGGTTTCAGTTCACTTCCCTTCGCAATATTCCATACATCATAGCCCTCCATGAGCATCTGCATCTTGAATTTCCAGTTAATGAAATTCGAGCCATCTAGCTTGTTGGCTTCATTGAGGTAGGTCTCTGCCAGCGGATTCGTCATCGCTGCAAGATATTCTCTGCAAGTAAATCACCAAGGATATGCAACTTTTTGTCGAGTTTTCTCCTGTGCTGAACAGTCTGTCGCTCTGCCTTCGGATCCACTGATCCAACTCTACCTCTGTTCTCAGCTTAAATCATGCATGCATCCACCTTTAAATAAAAAACACCACCTCACATGCATATATCAACCTTTAAATTATGCATGCACCTTAATATCTAAAATATTCACTTTTTAAATAGCCACTTCACTATTTAAAAGACTTATAACTCCCTCTTCACCTATAGAAACCTCACACCACTATATATATATATATATATATATATATATATATATATATATAAATTCCTTAAAAGAAACCTCCCTTTTTTGTTTTAATACACATGCATACATCCACTTTAATTATAATAAAAAAATGAATAACTCCCTTTTCTTATTTGCATGTATAAGAGAAGTCGTGGCACTTCTTATTTTTAAATGCTTCAAAAATAAAAAAACACTTATGCATGCAAACTTCACGCTCACTCACCACGCATGCATTCAAAACTCACCACCACTCATGTGTTTCAAAACTCCAAGGTGCAAATTGTGAAATGGAGGATCTTCACGGCAAAACTCCACTATTTGCTCACGACCCTCTTCAACTAAACCAACTCTTGGATGATTCGTACGCTTTCCAACAAGGAGGTATGCTCATGCTGCAGTCGATTCCTTTCTCACGTTTCTCAAGCTATTCACCCCTTCTCCCCGTGGCTCTGATACCAAGATAAAATATGCGAAACAAACACACGGTGAGGCTATGCTTGCTCACTTCTGTATTATTCAATGAAGATGGATTACATCCTTATATAAGAAAAGACTCTATCGAGTCGGTTACATGCAAACCAAAGACAACTAGACTCTTAACTAAGAACTAACTCTTAACACGCCTACAACTGACTCTCACAACTGAAGCTCATCACTGGTGCTTACTACTGACGCTTACAATTGACGCTTACTCCATTATTTCCAAGTGTTTCTTCTTTCCATTAAACATTAGATCATGTATGGAGGAATGTGAAGAATTGTATGTCACCTCTTGTTTTTATCTCATAAAATGGTGGAGTCTGCTCACCCTTTATTTCAAAGAAAATAAAAAAAGTAATTTTTACGAAGCTCCTCCATACAATGGAAGAGGCTGTTTATTTCATTCAAATTTCAATGCATGAGACGTTTATTGAATTTACTTTTTATGCCCGACTGTCTCTGTACTTTGTTTGTACTCCTTTGACGTTTTACATTTTTTCTCAATTGTCGATCAATCCTGCTTGTAGATCAATCCTGCCAGAACAATATAAAAAAAGAGAACAGCCTCCACCAGACGATGGAGGAGATTGTTTATTTCATTCAAATTTCAATGCAGGAGATGTTTATTGAATTTAATTTTTATGCCATGATTGTCTCAGTACTTAGTTTGTCCTATCACGTTTTACAGTTTTTTCTCAATTATAAATCATCCCTACAGAGACAATATGACAAAAGAGACTTCTGAAATAAAATATTCTCCATGAAAACCATTGCTTAATGCATTATCATGCCTTTTTTAACTCATATGCATTGGACAAATTCCATATTGTGATTATTATTAAAGGAGACAATTTAAAATTTTATTATAATGTGACGCTAAAAATAAATATAAACAATTATATATAAAGTCATCAACGATATCCAGATATAGTACTACGACAATCAGGCAGAGTATATAAAGTTTTAAGAATGATAGTGGACACTTCAATTCTTCACGCGTCTGAACCATTAAAAGTCTAAATATAATACGACGACACAATAACGAGAAAATACAAACAAAAGATGCCAGCAACATGGCATGGGTTCGACTCTCGAAAGAATATTAATAAGCAAGGACGAAGAGGGTATCTACAGAGTCCTTTAGTATCGGAGTACGAAGATATTGGTAACTTTTGAAGTATCAATTTGATGTGTGGCTTGATTTTGATTTTAAAAATAAATTATTAGAGTCCTTTATTATCGGAGAAGATATTGGTAACTTTTGAAGTATCAATTGATATGTGGCTTGATTTTGATTTTAAAAATAAATTATTAGAGTCCTTTATTATCGGAGTAAGAAGATATTGGTAACTTTTAAAGTATCAATTTGATATGTGGCTTGATTTTGATTTTAAAAATAAATTATTATTATTATTATATGTCTATAAATCATTATTATATTATAAATAGTATAAAGAAATATATTATTACCATAATGATCCATTCATTTGAATTGTAAGTTCCTTATATGAGATTTATCAATAACTTTACACATATTGATATCTTTTAATTCTCTTCTAACAACATAAATGATATCAAATTTGAAACAATGCTCTCAACATATTTTATAGTTGAATAATATTAGAGTTGATAACATTATGGTTTTTTAATAATAAATAAAGCATCATCATTATTGCAATAGTGTTTTTTAACAATTCCACATAATTCCCATGAATTTCGTCATTATCAAGATAATTGTAGCTCCCTTTCTCATCACCTTCCTCATCTCGCATCTTCTTCAATGAGTATTTTGAAAGCTTCTAAAACAACAATAGTCAGAACGATACTCTTCAATGACCATCTAGAAAGCTTTTAACACACAACAAATAGTGGCAATGGTTTAAGTTATTTATATTGAAATGGATTAGGTTTTGTATTATCATGATTGAATTAAAAACAAAATTTACAACCATACTAGGATCTACACAAGTTAGACATATTATTTTTAAATTACAAAATAATAGTGAAAAACTAATATAATCTTAAGTTTAATAAAAATGTTATATAATATTTAATTTTTATTAAAAATATTTTTGAAATACAGGTTTTAGTTTTTCATCTACATAAAGTTAAATTTTTTTAACAAATTTGTATAAATTTTATAAAATTAAAATTTCTAATTTTATTATAAGATTAAAATTTATAATATATATAGTATCTAATAAATTACTTTTATTATAAGATTATTATAAGAGTAAAATTTATAATATATATAGTATATAATAAATTACTTTTATTATAAGAGTAAACTTTATACTATACATATATATAGTATCTAATAAATTGATATTCTAATTTTATGTAAAACCAAAAATCATTAAAATCAAACTAAAATCTTTTTAAAAATACAAAATTGAAAAATAAAATAAAAACTTATTTAATGAAAACAAGTTTTCTTCCTAATACCTCAAACCACATTAAAATATGAATAAAATAATTTGACTCATTAAATATAATGGTTATATCACAAATCAATTGTATCTTCGTACATTAAAAAACTATCTATCTCATATATCTTCAATCCCAACGAGCATTCAAGGTCATAAAAAATAATCAACTTTAAAATCTATTTTTAATGAAAATTTTGAAATCAATTTTAAACTTGTTATGTTTTATGTTTTTTAATAATATATATATATATATATATATATATATATATATATATATATATATATATATTTTAAATAAAAAGGTAAAACTTGTTATATTAAGCTTTCAGGAAAGAGAAACACTTGGCATACATATGCAAGCTGTCCTGCCTGTACAGGAAACCAGGACAGCTGGCCTGTCCACAACAGTATGCAAAATTAGGTGTCATGGTTCGCCACCCTGCCCGAAGGAAAACAGGGTATGTGTCTATTATGCTTAACAGTAGAAGAAAGTCTGTGTTGGAGCTACCTAAGCTAAGAACTGAAGAAAAACAACTCTGATAAATAGTAACAGTAAAGATCATGGAGACCGTGAGGATAAACATAACCTTTTCAATCAGAATTGCCGCCATTTCCAGGGATGACGAAGGGTTGCGCGCAGGTGGGGCATTGGCGTCGTGGCGTAGCTTTGGAGTAGGCTGCGTAGAGCATGTCTAGGCGCTGGCTGACCCGTACTGCTCTGAAGATTTGATCCTCCACTAGGCTGCGCACTTCAAAAATCAAATTTAGGTGCTCTGGATGTAGGAACGGTGGCGAAGGTGGGGAATTCCTTTCGGTGTCCGCTTCCTTTTGACCCGAAGTCGTCCTCTGCTTCGGTATGTCAGCAGTGTGCATCGGGAGCGCCTCCTCAGCTTCCATTGTCTTGTAGCCCGACGTTGTTCTCTGCGTCTGCGGGGCAGCTATGCATTCCGGCGGCTCCTCCTCCACAGGGCATGCCGTGAATTCTGCACTCGGAGCGTTGGTGGGAGTAGGAGAATCGCCCGAATTGGGTGCAGTTGACGTGTGACCAAAGCTCGCCGGAGGATCCCAATTGTCTGGGACAACGAACAACCTGCTCTCGGAGAAGTCCAGTGGTAGCGCTTGTTGGGACTCAGGAATGTCGTATTTTCATCCACCTTCCCCTTCACTATTCCTTACATTTCATCGCCCCATTAAACCTTCATCATACCATTTTCATAAATACATTTGGGTTTCACATCATTATTTTCCACTTTATTCATTTTAGTATTAAAAGTGAA
>ML814146.1:123635-137353 GCA_009831015.1 Picea engelmannii | reverse complement strand
ATCATGCAGTTCTAGAAACAATACAATCTTCAGAAGAAAAAAAAAGGTGCCCCCAAATCCTCCAAAGGGAAAGCCTACCAAAGAATCTCAAAATAATATACCTTCTTCAAGTCAGCCTAAAAAGGACTCTGTTGCAAAAGATGTTGTGGAGAAAGGAAATAAAAAGGAAGAACCTCAGAAGAAAATACCTTAAACAAGAAAGGAGACAGTCATCAAAGACATAGAGAAAACCTCATCTTCCTTTAATTTTGAAAGTGAGATGGCCAAAATTAAAATATATGTACCATTCAATCAGTTGATAAAGAATAGTGAATATAGAAATCAGATCATCAAGATGCTCAATATGGAAGAAACCTCTGATACTTTGAGCATACAAGATGATGATCCTGCCATCTTGTTTGGCCCACGTGTAGAGGAGAGTAATGATGTTGATGAGGTCCCCCCTTTCTATGTTAGTATGAAGATTCATGAAATGACTTTGCACAATGCTATGTTGGATTCAGGAGCATCCCATAATCTAATGCCCAAAGTGGTCATGCACCAATTGGACCTAGACATTACAAGGCCTTACAAAGACCTTTTCTCCTTTGATTCAAGGAAGGTGAAGTTCCTGGGCCTAATCAAAGATCTAGTGGTATCTTTGTCTCAAATTCCAACAAAGAATATGGTCATGGATGTAGTGGTTATTGATATCCCTCCTAAGTTTGATATGTTGTTATCTAGGTCATCGGATGCAAAGTTGAAAGGGACTCTGCAAATGGATATGTCATATGCCACTATCCCTGCTTTTGGTCAAGATAGGAGGTTGTACAGGGAAGTATTGCTCAAATACATGGTCAGTAACAAGGCCCAGCCAAACAACCATCCCATTTACTCTGTGGAGACTGAGATTGGTTCTTCCATTTTCTTTAATTCGAGTTTTGAAGAAAAAGTTCCAGAGAGTGATATGACTCCCAAAGACCAATTTGATCAGAAAAATGAGGAAAGTTCAGAGCAGCAAAATGATGCATAAAATCGGATGTGGAATATGAGCTTCGATGGAGTTGTCAACTGAGAAGGAGCAGGGGCTGGTGTGTGGATTAACCTCCCTAAAGGAAGTACAAAATTGTGTTCTTATAAACTTGCTTTCGATTGCACCACCAACATGGCTGAATATGAGGCATTAGTGTTGGGATTGAAGACTTTGAAAGAAATGGGTGCTAAGAGGATAGTTGTGCATGGAGATTCTATTAAAAATAATTAAAAAGTACCTAGGCAAGTGTTTCTCATCACCTAGGCGCCTAAGGGGTGAGAAAGTGCTTAATGTGGACCCTAGTCATTTAATTTGTGAGAGACAAATTAAAAGGTGACTTTTTGAGTCTTAGGAAAAGTGGGTGACTTAAGTGATTTTATTTCCACCGTTGATCTCATCTAATCTCAACGGTTGGATGAGATGACTCTTAGGATTCCCTCATAAGTTCGACTAGGATAGGATGGCGCACCCATTCTTGGGTAGATGAAACATTTTTGAGAGAGCAAGAGAGTAGAAATTTGAGTTTGAGAAAGGAGGTCACTTTTGCAGAGCTAGGGCATGCATTTTGAGGCAACAAACTAGCACGCACTTTAAGGCAAAGGTACAACATTTATTGCAAGTCTTACTGTACATATTGAGCAGGTCGTACAGCATTAAAGTGGGCATAGAAATAGAGGTGAAGTATAGTTCAGAAAAGAGGTTGTACTCTATGGATTTTTGAGTGATCATACAATAGAAAAGTGGCACAAAAATCGAGGGAAAGTACAGCCAGGTTTAACAGGTTGTACTGTATGAATTCCATATAGTTCGTACTGTTGTTTTTCTTACACATAATTCAAGAAAATTTATGTGGCATTTTCTGAGTAGTTTTGGCACATTTCCCAAGGTGGTTGTACAACATTTAATGCCCAGAATTGAGTTGTAACTGTTGGAACAAATTTTGAGGCAGTCGTACAGCAAGGAAGAGGCACATAAACTGAGGAGCAGACATGTACATGTGTGTAGGAAATTCTGGCACAAATTTCGAGGAGTTTGACTCAGTTTGTGTGTGAAGACTTGGCACAGTTTTCGAGATAAGTTTGTCAATAAATTTCTGAAGATGAATATGTTGTAAAATATTTTCTCTAAAGCTCTGAAATAATAAAAACTCCCTCTCTCACTAGTTTTCCCCTTGTGGGTTTTTCCAGGGTCGTTGTTAGACGAAAAATCATTGTGATAAATTTTCTAAGTAATGTGTTGTTGATATGGTTTTATTTCTGCATTAAATATTGTTGAGAATCCTCATGTTTTAGTTCTAGAAATTTTATTATATGTTGAGTTTAATTGGTTGTCATAAAACTGGGTTTGGGCATTAAACATTGGCTTAAAATTAGCGAAACTTGAAACTGGGTGGGGTCTGAAATTTTACATGGTATCAGAGTTGAGTTAAAGAGAGGCAGATTTATATCAGCAAGTCAGAAAAGTGGGACAACAGTCACTTCACTGGACAGAATTTTGATTTTTTCATTTTCAGCAGAAAATGGGTCAATGGCTACAGGTTTGAGGGTTGAGGACATACTTGATGGCATAGTGAAATTTGGTGCTTGGAAGGAGAGAATGATCTTGTTGTTGCAAGAAAATGAGTTGTGGGATATTGTTGAGAACTCCACAACAAATTATGTAAATGTACCTACCGATCCCACTCTTCTAGTAGCATACACCAAGAAGAGTATCAAGGCTAAGAGGATTATTCTTGATGACATCAAGGACCATTTGATTTCTCATTTGATGGGGAAGGCAAATGCCTATGAGATCTGGGAGTCCTTGATGAAGTTGTACCATATTACAAATGAAAATCGAAAGATGGTTTTGAGAGAAAAATTGAAGAGCATTAAAATGGCCAAGGCTAAAAATGTGGTCACATATATTACCATGTTGACACAGGTGAGAGATGAGCTTGGAGTTGTGGGGGAGGCCATTGTTGACAGTGAGCTTGTGAGGACAACATTGAATGGAGTTTCCAAACAATGGGTTGTTTTTTTTTAGGGCATTGTGGCTAGGGAGAAGCTTCCTAATTGGGAACATCTTTGGGATGACTTTGTTCAGGAGGAGACCTGGAGAGGTTATGTACATGGAAGTTCATCTATGGGTCATGATGAGGAGAATGTGGCTCTTGCTGCCAACAACAAGAAGAAATTCAAAAAGGGTACTAAGGGAGGAAACAAACCAAAGGGTGAAGGGAAGAAGGACATGAGAAAAGTCAAGTGCTTTGCATGCCACAAGTTTGGGCACTATAAAGGATAGTGTCTGAATAAGAAGAAGAAGAAAACAACAGCTTCAACAATGGTGGAGGAGTTCTCTGCCAAGTTTGATAAGGAGTTTTTCTTAGTTGTGTGTCTTTCCACTAGGACCACTCATTTTGATGTGTGGTATATTGACAGTGGTCCCTTCTGCCATATGATAGGTGTCCGTGAGAACTTGACAGATCTTACTCAAATTGGTGATATTGAGGTGGTGCTTGGAGATGACCAGGTGGTCAAGGCAGTTGGTAGTGGGACTGTATCATTTCAGAGGGAGTCTTTACCTCCCATGTTGTTGAGAGAGGTCCTATATGTTCCTAGCTTGAAGAAGAACTTAGTTTCAGTTTCTGCTATTAAGGAGAGGGGCTATGAGGTGTTGTTCCATGATGGTCAAGTTCTCCTTTTCCCCAAGGTGTCAAGTATCACTTTGGCCAAAGTGATTGGGACTAGACATGAGAAGTTGTACACGCTCATGTTCCAGTCAGTGAGAGCATTATTTCATTCTACCAGCAGAAGTGATCCATGTGAGCTATGGCATAGGAGGATGGCACATTTGCACCATGGGGCTTTGAGGGTACTGAGGGAGATTGTGACTGGAGTTCCATATTTCGGTATAGAGCACCAGGAGTTGTGCAAGGGTTGTGCTTTGGGAAAGTACACCAAAACTACTCTTCCAAGAAGTGACACTAGAGCAACAGGTATTATTGATCTTATTAATTCTGATCTATGTGGCATGATGTCTTTGGCATCGTTGACTGGTTGTTTATACTATGTTATATTCATTGATGACTTCTCACATAAGTCTTGGATTTTCTTCATGAAGACCAAAGAACAGATATTCAACGGTTCCAAGAGTTCAAATCTCTTGTGGAGAACCAAACTGGGAAGAAAATCAGAGTTCTAAGGACAGACAATGGGGGTGAGTATACCTCCAAGGAGTTCATGGACTTTTGTGCAGGAGAGGGCATCACGAGAGAGTTGATTGTTCCTTACAACCCACAACATAATAGGGTTGTTGAGAGGAACAACAGGGTCGTAGTTGGGGTTGTGAGATCCATGCTACATGATCAGGGGCTACCAATATTTTTTTGGGCTGAGGCATGCTACACTGTAGTTTAGCTGCAGAACAGGAGTCCACACAGGGCAATGGGGATTATGACTCCTAAGGAGGCTTTCTCTAGGAAGAAGCCTGAGGTGGGGCACTTTAGGATTTTTGGGTGCCTTACATATTCACCTGTCCCTTCTGAGAAGAGGACAAAGCTAAAAACCATGAAAGAGAAGGGGATATTTGTTGGGTATAGTGAGACTTCAAAGGCTTTCCGCATATACATTCCTTCCTTTAGGAAGATAGTTTTGAGGAGGGATGTGAGATTTGACGAGGATGGACCCTTTAGGAAGTCACAAGGGACAGAGAGGGGTGAGCAGTCATCACCTTAGATTTAGGTGAGTTCGTAACAGAATTCAATGACACAGAGTTCAGGACCACTAGTTTTGGTGACGACTTGTCCACAGGTGACAGGGCCACGGATGTCAGGATTACAAGCTATTGGTCCATAGTTTTTTGGATCGAGTTCTCCATATTATACTTCAAGGTCACAGTCTTCAGGTGATGGGGTTGAGCAGGTAGAGTCCCCTCCACTGGACACTACTTCAGAGAGGAGGAAATCCAAGTGGCTTCAGTATACTTTGAGGGAGGCACAAGGTTCAGTGGGGAATCCCAGGCAGGCTGTGAGGGAGAGTAAACCTTCCGAGAGATTTTGCAACTACATCGTGATGGTGAGCAGTATCAGGGAGTCAGGGCCTTCAACTTTTGAGGAGGATACTCGTAAACAGGTTTGGAGAGATTCCATGATGGAAGAGTACAATTCCATCATGAAGAATGATGTTTGGGAAATTGTTCCTAGAACTGAGGGGAACTCAGTGGTGACTTCCAGCTGGCTCTATAAACTCAAGTATGTTGCAAATGGCAGCATTGAGAAGTTCAAAGCTAGCTTTGTGGCTCAGGGTTTCTCACAGGTTGAGGGAATTGATTATGATGAGACTTACGCACCAGATGCTAGATACACCTCGATCGGGCCAGTGATTTCCATTACATCAGAGATGGGTTGGAAGATCCACCGGATGGATGTGAAGATCGCATTTTTGAATGGTCTTATACATGAGGAGGTGTATATTGAGCATCCATTGCGATTTGAGGTGCATGGGAGATATTCTCATGTGTGTAGACTGGAGAAGGACTTGTATGGGCTGAAACAAGATCCCAAATCTTGGTATTCAAGGATTGATGCCTATTTGCAGCAGTTGGGCTTTTAGAAGAGTGAGGCAGATCCCAACCTAGACATCATTGTGGTTGGAGAGGATCCTCTCATACTCTTGCTATATGTGGATGATCTTTTCATTACAAGGGCAAAGAGACTCATCACTAGCTGCAAGGAGAGCCTTGCATCAAAGTTTGAGATAACTGATATTGGATTGATGCACTATTTTTTGGGATTGGAGGTTTGGCAGGAGCCTAAACAAATCTTACTGGGACAGGGGAAGTATGTTTGTGACATTCTGAGGAGATTCCATATGGAGGATTGTAGGCCCATGACCACTCCCATGATTACCAACTGGAAGAATCTTCATGATTATGAGTCACAGTTGGTTGATTCCACTTTGTATCGTCAGTTGATCGGTTTTTTGATGTATTTGGTCAATACCGGGCCAGATATTTGTTTTGTTGTCAACACTCTTAGTCAGTTCATGGTGGAGCCTACGAGAGTGCATTGGGTGGCAGCAAAACATGTGCTCGGGTATCTTTGTGGTACGATAGATTATGGTTTGGACTATCAGAGAGGGGATGGAGTTCAATTGGTGGGCTATACAGATTCAGATTGGGCAGGATGTCTTAGTGACCGAAAGACTACTTCAGGGTGTTGTTTCAGACTGGGGTCAAAAATGGTGTCTTGGTTCAGTCGGAAGCAAAATTTATTGGCTTTGAGTTCTGCAGAGGCTAAGTATATGGCTGCCAGTCAGGCTAGTTGTGAGTCTCTTTGGCTTTGCAAGTTGGTGGTGGGATTGTTTGGTGTGCAGTTGAGGCCTACTTTGATTTACTGTGACAATCAAAGTTGCATTAAACTCTCTGAGAATCCAGTATTTCATGACAGGTCTAAGCACATTGAGATTCGTTATCACTTCATCCATGATTATGTTTAGAGATGAGAAGTTGAGCTACAATGCATATCTATAGATGAGCAGGTTGCAGACATACTCACCAAAGCCTTGGGAAAAGGAAAGTTTGTATTTTTCAAGAACAAGATTGGAGTGGTGAGTAACACTTTCCTCAGTAAGAGGGAGTGTTAAAAATAATTAAAAAGTACCTAGGCAAGTGTTTCTCATCACCTAGGCGCCTAAGGGGTGAGAAATTGCCTAATGTGGACCCTAGTCATTTAATTTGTGAGAGACAAATTAAAAGGTGACTTTTTGAGACTTAGGAAAAGTGGGTGACTTAAGTGATTTTATTTCCACATTGATCTCATCTAATCTGAATCGTTGGATGAGATGATTGTTCAAATTCCCTCATGAGGTCGACTAGGGTAGGAGGGTGCACCCATTCTTGGGTAGATGAAACATTTTTGAGAGAGCAAGAGAGAAAAAAATCGAGTTTGAGAAAGGAGGCCATTTTTACATAGCTAGGGCATGCATTTCAAGGTAGAAAACTAGCACGTACTTTAAGGCAAAGGTATAGCATTTATTGCAGGTTGTACTATACAAATTGAGCAGGTCGTACAACATTAAAGAAAACACATAAATCGAGGTGAAGCACAGTTCAGAAAGGAGGTCATACTATACATATTTTCGGGTGACCATCCAAAAGAAAATTGGCATGGAAATTGAGGGAAAGTACAACCAGGTTTAAGAGGTCGAATTGTATGGATTATGTACTGTTGTTTTTCTTGCACAAAATTCAAGAAAAGTTATGTGGTATTTTTTGAGTGGTTTTGGCACATTTCCCAAGGCGATTGTACAACATTTAATGCCTAGAATTGAGTTGTAATTGTTGGCATAGATTTTGATGCAGTCGTACAGCAACGAAGAGGCACAGAAAATGAGGAGAAGACATGTACATGTGTGCATGAAATTCCTGCACAAATTTCAAGGAGTTTGGCTCAGTTTGTGTGTGAAGACTTGGCATAGTTTTCGAGATAAGTTTGTCAATAAATTTTTGAAGAGGAATATGTTGTAAAAGATTTTCCCCGAAGCTTTGAAATAATAAAAACTCCCTCTCTCACTGGTTTTCCCCTTGTGGGTTTTTCCAGGGTCGTTGTTAGACCAAAAATCATTGTGTTAAATTTTATGAGTAATGTGTTGTTGATATGGTTTTATTTCTACATTAAATATTGTTCAGAATCCTCATGTTTCAGTTCTGAAAATTTTATTATATGTTAACTTTAATTGGTTGTGATAAAACTGGGTTTGGGCATTAAACATTGGCTAAAAATTAGTGAAACTTGAAACTGGGTGGGGTCTGAAATTTTAAAGATTATGAGCTGATTATCAATGAGATAAAGGGTATATGCCAAGAAAAGCATCCCAGATTAAGAGCCTATAGGAATATAGTGCTTGTTCTTCTTGAAGAATTTCCAGAGTATAATACTTTAGTGATTCCAAGAGGGTAGAATCAGATTGTTGATGCCCTGGCTACTTCAGCCTCAGTCTTCAAAATTCCAATCTTCCCTAACAAAAAATATGAGATTGAGGTCAAGCACAGGCCACCAATACCAGATAATATTAAGTACTGGCAAGTTTTCGAAGATGATAAACAAATAGAAACTTTCCTCAATATGGAGGATGAATTCAAAAATTTGATTATTGATGAGGAATATTATGGTGCAGAAGAAGATGCAATTGTGTTCACAAATGATGGTTATTTCAAGAATCAGATTGTTGGTAAAGATATAATGTAGCTAAAAAATAACATCATCCCTAAAGGCCTGGTCCCATTAGAGAAACTCTTTCACAATAATGATGTGGCCATGAGTCCTAAAATTACTGTAAATGATGGAGATGTCGAGGATTGCAACATTGGGACTTAGGAAGATCCCAAGATCATCAAGTTGTCCAAGACACTTAGCCGAGAGGTTAAAAAAAGATATATCAATTTAATGTAAGAATTTCCTAATGTTTTTGCCTGGAGTTATGAAGATCTGAAAGTTTATGATACCAAAATGATTCAGCATGTGATTCCAATCAAAGAGGATCATAAACCTTTCAAACAGAAATTAAGAAGAATCAATCATTTGTCGTTGCCCTTGATTGAGAAAGAGATAAAGAAACTATTTGAAGTCAAGATCATCGTGTCTCTGAGGTTTTCTAAGTGTGTGGAAAATCTGGTACCTGTCAAAAAGAAGAGTGGAGAGATCAGATTATGTGTAGACTTTAGAAATCTGAACAGGGTATCTCTCAAGGACAATTACCCACTGCCTAAGATGGATCACATTCTACAGAAAGTGGTTGGCTCTCAAAAAATGTCAATGTTGGATGGTTTCTCTGGGTCCAATCAAATCATGGTACACCTTGATGATCAGGAAAAGACAGCCTTTACAATACCATGGGGTACCTTCATGTATGTCGAAATGCCTTTTGGGCTCATGAATGCAGGAGCAACTTTCGAAAGAGCTATGGATATATCCCTTGTTGATGATAAAGATAGATTTATTTTTATTTACTTAGATGATATCATTGTATATTCAGCTTCTGATGAAGAACATCTCAAACACCTAAGGAGGGCCTTTCAAAAATGTAGGAAGTTTGGCATTTAACTGAACCCCAAGAAGTCTAATTTTGGCATGGAAGAGTGGAAGTTGCTTGGGCACATAATTTCAAAGGAGGGAATAAAGATAGATCCCAGCAAAGTTGAGGGAATACTTAAAATTGGCACACCTAGAAGCAAGAAAGAAGTGAAATCTTTCCTAGGAAAAGTAATTTTTCTAACGAGATTCATCCCTAACCTGGCTGAAATCATAAAGCATATCACTAACATGATCAACAAAGGAAGTGAGATAAAATGGACCCATGAAGCCAGAAAATCCTTTAAAGACAATAAAGTAGCATTGACCTAAGCCCCAATGTTGGCCAGTCCTAACTTTGAAAAGGACTTTATATTGTTTTTTTTTGCCTCAGAGCACACCATTGTTGGTGTCCTGTTACAAAAAGATGAACAGAATTTTGAAAGGCCTATAACATACTATAGCAGGACATTGAGAGATTCACTATTAAAGTATGATATCATGGAGAAGCAGTCACAAGAACCAGTCAAGGCCCTAAATGAGTTCAAAGTTTATATCTTGCATTCTCGTACCATTGCTTATGTGCCTAGCAGTTTTGTGAAGGACATTTAACTCAGCCTGATCCTGAGGGGAAAAGGGGCAAGTGGATAGTTGTGTTGTTGGATTATGACCTTGAGATCAAACCTACCAAGTTGATCAAGGGGCAAGAACTTGCAAAGCTGATGACACAGACAAATTGTGAGCTTTTGGAGATTAATTTCATTCTTTATTTGTCTATGGATTCAGGAGAAAAAGAGGTCCCTCAGGTATCTAAAAAATTCCTTGACTCCCCATGGTATGTTGATATTATTTATGTGTTGAGAAATTTGCAGGCTCCTCCTGAATTGAGAAAAACTAAGCCTAGGTTTTTAAAGTTAACAGCAACAAGGTTCTGTATTGTAAATAAATATCTATATTGGAAGGATCCAAGAGGAATCTTATTGAGTTGTTTGTTGGAATAAGAAGTAGAAAAAAACATCAGAGAATTTCATAAAGGTGATTGTGGAGGACACCACTATTCGAAAACTATTGTGCACAAGATATTAAGGGTTGGTTTCTATTGGCCTAGCATTTTTTCTGATGTTCACAAAGAAGTTTCAAGTGCTCATGAATGTCAAATTTTTTATGGGAAAAGGAAACTGCAGACTTTGCCTTTAAATCCTATCTCGGTTGAAGCACCTTTTAGACAATGGGGCCTTGATTTCATAGTAGAAATTTGTCCACAGTCCTCAACTCAGCACAAGTGGATACTGACAACTACAAATTATTTCACCAAGTGGAATGAAGCAGTTCCTACAAAGCAAGCCATGGATATTGTTATCATTCAGTTTTTGGAAAACGATATTTTATCTAGGTTTGGTTGTCCAATCAAAATCATTACAGATAATGCAACAGCATTCAAGTCCAAAAAGATGGAAAAAAAATTCAGTGATTACAATATAACTCTTAGCCATTCCACATATTATTACCCTCAAGGTAATGGATTGGTTGAGTCATCCAATAAAAGCTTGACCAGAATTATCAAAACATCGTTGCAAGATAACAAAATGGCTTGTCATAAGAAGCTTATCCAAGCACTGTGGGCTGAAAGAATCACTACGAAAAGATCTATTGCTACTTGACCCTTCTAGATTGTGTATGGTACAAAGACAATTTTTACTACTGCATTAGGACTGTCAGTGATGAGATTGCTATAGGAGCAATATGCTAAACCAGATGCCACCCAAAGGAGAACATATGAATTGATCAATGTCCAGTAAACAAGAGAGAAAGCCTTCAACAACTCTCAACTGCACCAAGACAGGATTAAAAAAGCTTTTGATAGGCATACTAAGGAAGATGATTTCAAAGTAGGGGATTTGGTGTTGAGATGGGATGCCATGAATGAAGATAGAGGAAAACATGGGAAATTTGACCATATGTGGCTGGGACCTTTTAAAATCGTGGCATACCATGGAAATAGCACCTATATGCTACAAGAACTTAATGGATATACCATTGGAGGAGGACCTATGAATGGCAGGTTTCTCAAGCATTACCTCGCTTAAAGTATTTTTCACCCTTTCCATTCATTGTATATAACCATTTTGTTTTTCAGTTGAAGCAATCGAAATCAATTCAGCAGAAATTGAAGCCCGAAGCGAAGGCCCTAAGTTATGTTGAGTATAATTTGAGTTTTGCGAATAAGATGTTGATAGATTTAGTTGTAGGAGTAAATTAAAGCCCAATGGGTAGGCACTTGGTCTGTTGCTCTTTGCTACCTCGCTGGGAGGATAACATCCCCAGTTGGAGCCCATGTTATCACCATTAAAAAAATTGTGTGAAATTGAGATTTCAGGACTTAGTGAGGAGCTAAATTGGTTTGGAAGTCTGATATATCAGGGGAGGGGCTAAATCTGGTAGGAAGAGGCTAAATTTGGCGAGGGATCTAAGGTGATGGGACCTGATACTTCACAGATCGTGAGCACTCTAGATCAACGGTCAAGGATCATTTCAGGGGAAGAAGTTGTGCGGAGGATAATTTCAGAGAGCGGGCCAAAATATAAACCATGGTTTTGGGTCAGGGCTACGTGGTGCCACTAGGTGTATTTCGGGGTGAGAAGCAAGTTGCCCCAAACCACTTCCTCACACCCCCGAAATTGGAAAAGTATATAAAGGGCATTTGTTGGTTATTTTATTATTTTTCAAAATATTGGAATGTTTGAAACTTGGCGCGACCACCTTCATTCAACTACAGCTAAATAGTATGCCAAGTTCACACCATTTCCGCTCATTGCCATGTATTTTTCATCATCATCGTGGACCCTATCATAAATTCAGTAATAGAGCAAGACCATGTGTCTAATGAAGAAGCCTTAGTTGACCGATATTCAGATGTTTCGACACTGAAATCACCATTTCGCCCATCTCTGTGTCCAAAAGCAATCTGTGCGATAATGTAGGAAAACGTATACCATTCCTCGAATCAGTCTAGGCCTCCATAGTCCCATATGTTGTAGAAATTGCTTTCCCCTTTCTCGAATTTATAGGTTGGTGTGCAGAACAATATTCGCATGAAGAAAAGGTCGTCGTGAATAAACAAGGTTCCAAGGTCATGTGTAGGGTAGAGAGTCTATCAATTCAAGATGCCCTCAGTATACCAGAGTCTTTCTCTGTAGATTTTGAACCTTTCAATGAAGAAAAGCTAATTAGGTTATACAGAGAGTGTCCATGAGAAATCATAGATCTGTTTTTACAGATAATTGTCAAACCATAACACTTTTTAGAGAGTCTGTTTTTGCCCATGAATATAAGTATAATGGTTATTGAAGTCCAATGGGTATGTTCCCTTTTGAGTCAGGTTTTAGGTCTAGATAATCACAAATATGTAGTCGAAGTCGTGCTCGGTTTCCTGTTGACCTTTTTTATGTTAGAGTCTAGTATGTCAATCCATATCAGCTTTGATCAATTCATAGTTGATAATATCCATAAGCAGCTGGTAAATTTCAGTTCTCTAAGACATTTCAGATACTACACCTATCTGTTGAAGATTTTCATAGAGACCAATAAGAGAGAATTTCCTGAATCAGCATTCATATCAACTGAATGTAAAAGGATTACATTGTTCATTTTCATCAACAAAGTCATGTCCAGGGTTTACAGTTTAATATTCAACACTAGCTTACCTAGCGTTATGGATGACATGAGGAGCTATCTACAGGCAAATCCAAAAAACAAAGTGGGGGACTGGGTACTATTCATGCACTCAACAGTGATTTGGGTTTATGGTTGTCGTGAATCCCCCTATCTATTGCATATTTTTCTGACCCCCAAAGTCTTTACCTTTGTATTCATCAGGCATAGAATTATATCTGAGACAGAGCATTTCATGAAATTGCACAAAGCCTCCAAAATCAAGTTCCCTTTTATCATTGGCCCTTCCATTGTCAAAGCCAAATCTTGTTTATCTCGGATTCAAGCAAATCTCAAAGAGTTTGGTTTTGAACAACTATAGAGGAGAAGATATGAACCAAACCAAATCGTATCCAAGAGAAGATTGATGAACAAACAAGCCCCTTATGAGCATGAAAATGTGGAGGGTTTTGATAAACTGTCAAACCTAGAGTTTCATGCTGATATGGAAGCAGTCTTGCAACCAACTCAAATGCAGCAAGTGGAGACAACCTTGAAACAAAGCCAAACACAACAAGCTCCTCAGAGACCGATGGTCAAAGTTCCTAAGATGAGTTTTTACAACAAAAGAAGTAGTTCAGAGGCTATGGGCATCAGTGATCAACAGACTACCCCAAAGAAGATGAAAATAACACAGTCTCCACAGATTGTAAATTTGGAGGAGGAAGAGCCCAGAGAACAAGTAAATATTGATATGGTGGAGAGTGGTACTGTAATATACCAGATATAAAAAGTATGCAAAACCGAAATAAAATGCTAGAAATGGCAGAATAACAGTAATATAACCAGCATAATCTCCACAATAACATAGAAATGATATAAGAACAACAACAAAAATAGCACTTTGATTCAGAAAGCAATGTTCACGGGCCTCTTCGAGGGGGCAACCTCCAGTCGAGCAGTGCTCTGTTACAATAATCTCCAAGCTAGGGTTTTCATACCCTC
>ML814146.1:81100-94676 GCA_009831015.1 Picea engelmannii | reverse complement strand
ACTCAAGTAGAAAACTATAAAGGACAACAATTATACAATAACCAAATTTTATGAAAATGACCGAAAACAAAGATGATTGCAACAATTAGTGTTCTAAAAGATAAAATATTCAAACATGATCATCATATATGAAAACACAAATATTTCATGGAAAGAGGTATCTTTATTATTTGACAACAAATTATAGGTAGTTATCACATGCACCTGCTGCGACACTGCTCTAAGGTCGGACTCTAGGTCCCTCTGCCCAGGCCACTGACTATAAGTTTCATCTATGACTTTGATGCTTATGCAGACGCAAAGAAGATCAAGAGAAACTTCTGGCCAGATATATGAAGTATGTAAAAGGATGGAAACAGGGGTTTCCAAGTCTGAGGATATGAATCAGTAGCAGGGAAATAAGGTCTTGCAAACAAGGCGGGAAATTGCCAACATAATTTTCCTTCAAGTATGGTTCTCTTCTCCTCGTGCCTTATGATCAATTTATACCATCTCCAAGTGGTTGGAGTGGTTACAATTAGTTATGCACCAATAATAGGGGGTCAAGAACCAGGTAAACCCATGAACCCTGCCCAAAAATATAAAAAATTATTATTTTTTGAGAAAAATTGAGGTGTACACGACTTTCAATGGAGCAACATGCATATACACTCCTTGCATAATTGTTAGGGCGTGTACATGTCAAAAAATATTGGTTTTTGAAGAATTTAGAAGAGGTAAAGAGGATTAATGTCTGCAAGTATGAGGGAAAGGCCAAACAAGTCATCAATGCATATGTGGTGGCAATTGATGTTATAACAACATTCTACCTCAAAAGAAGGAAACCTCTAAGGAGAGATTAAAAAGAGATCACAGATTTGTTCAAGTACCACAAGTAATTCCCACAAGCAATCACCACGTGGAACCTAGGAAAAGTCAATATGGTTGCCTCTTTGCAATGAATGATTGGGCATAACAACAATCGGTCAAGTGTTACACTGGGAAAGAACACATGAGACTTCATCCCATGGCCAAAACTTCAAAAGGAAGTCGTTAATCTAGGTATCATGCCAACTTATCTAAAGTCCTATGTTGTGTGTTCACCCACTACTTAAGCCTAAGGGGAGATCTCAACACTTGTTTAGTCTTCACATTGTGCTCAGTGCATGTACTATAGGCACTTTATTGGTGAATACTCATTGCTACTAAAGTGTTTTTCTCTCAATTAACCAATTTCTAGTTTCCAACGAAATGAGTTAGATAATTTACTCTCAAATCCTACACCTAAGGCCCTAGAACCTAGACTATGATGAGTTTTCTATTAAAAGAAAAACAAGTCTAATTCATTTTTAGTTAAACACTGCTTTTAAGTTTTTTATGTACTTAGAGGGATGGAAAAGTGAGAAAAGTATGTTATTCTAAAATGAAAAAAAGAGAGAGAGAGAATGCTTTTACACAAAAACATTGCTTTAACATGAAAAAGATACTTGGATTAAAAAAACTTATGAAAATTACCGAAAAAACAAAACAAACATGTTCAAACCCTAAATGCAATGCACTTTTTCACGAACAATGTTTTAAATAACCAAAGCAAGCAATTTTTTTCGATGTTCGTAAGAACATGCCAAGAAAAGAAATTCAAACCCTTTATTAGAATGCAATAACTTCAAAATGCATTTAAAAATACTTTCTTGCTCCTATATGAACGATTTTTTTTTCAAAATTTCCAACAAAAAAATCATTTTTTACATAATAGAAAACAAAATGAATAAACACCAAAACAAGTTTGCTAGGTTCATGAGGCTTCTGCACAGAGTCAAAAGACAAGAAACTCCCAGAATGATCACAAATTTCAAATATGAGTTATAATAAGACTTGAATTTGCCACCATATAGGTGTGCTTGTGAGAGGTAGACAAACAAAATGTGTGTTGCTCGTGCTTTGTACTAAAGAAACACATAGGCACAATGATTAACCCACTTACTATATAAAGACAATTCAAGGGTGCCTATGAAATAAGTTGTCATCACAAACCATAGTAGGGCAAAAAACAAAAAAGTAAAGGTGAATTAATTTTTTTTAAGGGCGATTGATTAATTTCTAAGGTTCTTAAATGGAAAATAAACACCCAACGAAAGAAATCTAAGAGAAATAACTAACCAAAAAGGGAAGAACTTTCCATTCTTCCCTACTAGAGTCACCATCTCTATTAAAGGGAAATTAGGTGAGGGCTATTTAGTTCTCCGATAAGGGGTTGGTATCTCATTGACATAGCAGAGTAAATCACAACCTCTTTTCCTTAACTAAGATTAAATGCAAATATTGAAAGACTTAAATGAAAGATAAAGATATACTTGTTACCAACTTCTTAGTCTATTGGGTTATAGGTCAAACATAGAATGAACTCTCAGCACCAAAGTTCTTCCAACAACCTCCACACATACAAATAACAATACCTTACTCTTTCTTTGGAGGATTCTAATCTATAAATCAAATTTAATTTACATGTTAATTTGATGATGTAAACACGAATACACTTTTACTAATTCAATTGCACAAACAAACCATGAATCTAAATGAATTCATATGATAAAACAAAATTGGGGGGAAAGGAAGTGGGGGGAGATATATGCATATTAAACTAGAATTATCTTTGCTCATACTACAAGTGACCGCTTCAGCCAAGCTTGGTTTCCTCTCGCCTTGATCTCCTTCAAGCTTCAATATCTCACCAAGGGTTTAGGTTGTTGGCCAAGAGAAGCCATGAAGATAGGATTTAGACAACCATAGGCAACCTATTCCTGCAACTTACAAAGAAATTATAGGCTTCTAAAGGGTAGAAGCTACATGATCAAATTTTTCTCCTAGCCTCTCTCAAAGGTATGTGAAGTTTCTTAAACCATCCAAGCTAATATTTTCCAACCTCAAACCTTCAATTTATATTGATCAAAGGTGGTTATGGTTGGTTGATAGCTCAATTTGAGACATATTAGTGTCTTAATCTTGTGTACCCCTCTCATGTTTGTATTTATTGTACACACACACACACACACATTTTACATTTTGTAGGTGCTCATATGTTGCTATCTAGAAAAACGTGAGTACTTACATGTTACTTGAAGGTAGGGCATGTGCAAAATTTAAAACAAGGGAAAGTGCACATAAATTGGTTCAGGAGGTCTCCAAATTATATTTATAACTACAAGGAGGGTATGCATATAACTCAGAATACAAATTGGTATACAGGGGTGATCAAATTAGCAATACAACACTCATTTATGTGTTCCTACCAAAGCCTAAAAATATCCCCATAAATTTTCTTTTTGTTGACTCTAGTGGAGGGAAAGACTTCTACAAAGTTAACATGGCTCTATGTGTCTTCCTTAAGAATGGGGTGGTATGGTTATCATTTTTACTCTCACTAAGGTCTAGGGTCCATGTGCAAAATGGATAATTTGAGTAGATGGAAAGAAGGCTTGGAAATCAATGTTAATATGGTAGTTTTAGATCCCCTTTGTACCAAAAATTCCTAAAAAGCTTAAATCTTAAAAGTTTATTCACTAACCCTTCCCATGTTGAAGTTAGAGGCATGCTTGTTAAGCGTATTTGGAAAGTTTGGGAGGCCATCGAACCTAAACTCGCATGCAAAGGTGGTGTGATCAAAACAAGACTATCTTTCAATGAACACTCATTATGATGGTGACAAGTTCTATTATATAGTGATAAAGATATGGCATAAATTACATTTTTCTTAATGAAATAATTATTTAAGGGAGAAATTAAGAAGGCCACAAAGCCACTTGACAGTGAAATCATGCATTATGAAGCCTATGCAAGCTTAACGGTTGAATTTCATCTTTATAATCCAAACATATTGATCCAAGAGTAGGTCAAAAGTAGTTTTCATAAGCTTGGACTTCATGTTTTAATACCTTGGTGGTGAGACCAGAGATGCAATATGGTAGATCATAAAATTGAATTCTCTTCTATATTTGGAAAATATGAAATGATCATCTATGTAAACAAATCCAATAAAATAATTACTTTCGTAATTTATTGGCTCCCTAATTTACGCAAATCTCCATTTCTAGAGTATACCATGGTATCAAAAGGTGGAGATGGGGATTGCACCCCTACACCAATGTTTTGAGTATTTGGTTGGTTCTCCTTGCCCCGTGATAAGAAATCCCCTTGACAACTCCCATGCCCATACAGTGCACTCTTGCAGATGATGGTCATTCTTGACACCAAGAACATCATGTTGTCTATGAGTGTTGTGAAAGGAGCATAACTATCCACCCTTGCTTGCACCTCAGTATGACAAATTTCCTCCTCGGTCTTGGACATTTATGAGGTAGAGAAGCTTAGGAGGATAATGATGGGTGGGAGCCCATCTTCGTTAATCCAACACCAAATATGCAAGTTTAGGGGCTACCCCCAAAGGAAAATATGGCCCTCAACCTGACATGGGAATGATTCTAGTTGTTGTGTGATATGATTGTTTATGTGCACTAGTCAAATTTTATTTTATTTTGTTTTTGAGCAAAACATCAGAGGGATATCTAAGGGATGTTTCCCCACATTCTTGAATTGACATCCCTAGTAAATTTGTCAATATATAATAGTGTGTCTCACCTAGGGGGATATGAACTAGCACATGTTGGCACATAACTAGCTAAATGCCCAACAACATTGGTGACAATTGGTTGAGCTAACCCTTTGGGATAGAGTTTATTTTATGATATTGAACAACTTATAGCAATTTTGTCTAAACTTCCCAAAGTTTACTAGTTGGCTAGGTTTTAGAGGCTTTTAGCTTGTGGTCATTGTGATTGTGGCCCATTATTTTATATGAAATACATGTACATATTTTCAATAAATATAATAGTCAAAGGAAACCTTCTTTTTTAGAAAGTGAAAATATCATTAATTATAACTAAAATCTATATTCATGTAGGTGTGTGTAATGAACCAAATGCTTAAAACTATCATAACAGAATAGAAGTACACACCATGTATTGAATGTAAGAGTGGAGCACAACTCCAATATATTTAAGTTACACAATAACTCCTTAAACAATAGGAGAACCTCCTCCCAATAACCAATTACATTCATACATCACAATTCATATGTCCACAATAATGAATACACGATCTATATATATACCTAGTCACACTTGCACAGAGGCCCCTTTACTACTAGGTCAACCCTATTACATATATATTTACACATTATATGTACATTTAGGCCTATATATGCACCCCCTTGGGGTCATATCATATACATTTAGCCCCATGTATGCTCCCCTTGGGTCATAACATAGTACCCTCCTTCAAAAAGCTTTGTCCTCAAAGCTTTTCAATTAAAGGTTCCACATTTGATAAAACCAAGTAATATGATTTTCTTATGTTCGTGCTTTCTTCATACCATTGATGGTGATCTATCCATCCAAAATCAATTATTTTCGGTCTTAATCAATGGTGTCTAGCTATTGCATAATTTTCTTCCCTTTGATTCCATGTGTTTTTGTTGTAGCTTCTCCAATTTGTAGTGGTTGTTGGTCTCTGACAATATATTGTTGAAGAGTGGTTTTGTGATGCCTTGTTTCATGAATATTGACGAGCATTCCCTCTTCTTCCTTCATAATGTTGATATCAACCTTCTTGTCATCCTTGAAAATGTTTCGTAGTAATGAGGGTGTCGATATGGTTCCACTTTTGACTATTTTTCTTCACTCCACATGTGCATTTAATCTAAATTATTTTCAAAGAAAATGGAATCCTCTATCTTCCTTGTTTGCTCTTTGATTCCTCTAGCCTTGGAGATAATACCATCATTTTTGGCATGTACATCCTCTAGATGGAGTTCTAATTCTTCAATTATCTTCTGATGACCTTCTTGAATCTTGTCTTCTTTCTCATTTTGAAGCTGCAATGTCACCCCATTTATCAAATTTTGACGTCCTTCTTCAATTTTGGATTGCATTTCTGATTTTACCTCATCGGTATTTAGGGATTACTCAACCTTCTTGCAAATTTTCTCTTAAAGTCTTTTGGTATATTCTTCTTCCAAGATCGATCTTTCTTCTTGATTTTGACAATACTTATTTTATTCTTTCAATCTCTTAACCTCATCCAATAGTCTTTTATTATGGTTTTGTAATCTACATGTCTCTTCATCTTTCTTTTTCAAATGTTCCCTTGACTCGTCCTTTTCCCACTTTCCCTTGCTACTCTTTTCCTGTTTTAATTTTTGAACCTTAGTAATGAGTGCTTCATTAAGGTCTTGTATCTTAGATAGCTCATCACCCTTCTTCTTTATATCTTATTTTGCTTCTTCTAACTTCTTTTCAATTTTATGCATTGCTTCCAATTTTAAGTCATTGATCCATTTTTTTTGAAAGCAAGTCTTCAAAAACTTCCCATGTGATGTTTTGTCTATTACTAACACTCTTCCATCACAACCAAGCTTCACCGTTCAACTTAATACTTTCACTTAAAGGAGTCATACCATATTCCTTTACCATCCTCAACCATTCCACGAGACTGATTTCATCTTTATCTCCATTTCTAGTAAAGTAAGGTATTTACATTGATTCTTAATTAAGGTATAACCCAAATCTCAAATAACAACCTCAATATATTAAAGATAATGGTATAAAATAGTTATAATCCTTGTTCCAATATAATGTTCTATGTTTTATCTTTTCAATGGATTTTGAGTCAGCTCAATCGGACATCCCAATCAAAAGTTATGATAGTTTTAAGTGAACATACCTTTGAAACCTTGATCTGGAGTTTGTCCTTCTGACCAACCTTCCTTCTAACTATTTCTAAAATTCCGGCCCCTATGAGTCTGAAATTTTGACCTACGGTAGTCTGAAATGTCTTCTCTGCAATGCCATAGGTCTGACCAAAATTGGGTGTGCCAAATGAAAGTTATGGTAACTTTCCCAAACCTTGCTAAATTTTGGCCTATTATGGAGAGTGATTTTGTACAAAATACCAAGAATCCAATATTTTATATCTGATTCGGAAACTCACACAAAAAATACTATGGACTGTACACTTTCCAATGCAATTGGTCTCATTGAATTTGGATCCTCTATGCAAAAGTTATGACCATTTTACCCGGAACACCTGTTTGAGACTAGTAAAAAACCTTATCTCCATAGGGTGTATCTTTGAAAGTACAATGGCCCAGAAGTTGAAATTCATACCACAAGTACCTTGATATGTATTCTAAACAACCTCCAAGTTTCACTTTTTGAAGTGCCCCCCAAAAAAATTTACAGTAAAAATGCCAAGATGACTTCATTGAGGAAGCAAAACCCTAGGATCGGTGCTCTAGTACCAAATGTAATGAACCAAATGCTTAAAAATATCATAACAGAACAAAATTACACACTATGTACAAAATGTGAGCATGGAGCACAAATCCAATATAGATAAGTTACACAACAACTCAAACAATAGGAGAACCTCCTGCAAATAACCAATTACATGCATACATCACAATTCATATGTCCACAATAATGAATACATGATCTCTATATATACCTATTCACACTTGCACATGAGGCCCCTTTACTACTAGGCTGACCCTATTACATATATATTTACACATTAGATGTACATTTAGGCCCATACATGCCCCCCTTTGGGGTCATATCATATACATTTAGCCCTATGTATGCTCCCCTTGGGTCATAACTGTTAAAATTTTGATATGCTTGTTTAACCATAGAAAATGTCACATCATTGCCACCCAACCATAGGCATTCACTATGCCACCCTTGAGCACAATAACCTTTTCTTAGATAGAATGATTTTGGCAATTCCACACTTGAACCAACAGATAAACCCTAACCAAAAACACCTCTACTACAGCAGTAGCACAATACCAATATAATGTACCTCTACTAATGGAAGCATACCTTTACCAAGAGAGCGCACAAGAGAGATCCTAGAAATACTGAGAATACTCCACGACAACTGCTACACTACTCTCTCCATACTTGTGCCTCCTTATGTTGCAACTGCAACTCCTTAGACTTGTGCACTAGCTGAGTGAGTGAGTGAGTGAGAGTGTCCAAATGAGCCAAGGCGCCTCCTTATTTATACTAGCATGTCCAAGTGACTTTTCCAGGTGGGGTCGACTTCTTTTTCTGGGGTTTTCTATTTCTTTATTATTATTCTCCTTGGGTCGACTTCTCTTCTAGGGTAATTCCACTTTTGTTTAATGGTTCTCTTACTTCTGGAATATTCTATTCTAAGTACAAAGGTTACACTTGGAGGTTAATACCTCCTACAACTACCAAAACATCAACACTCCCTCTTAGATATGGAAGTATTAACTAAGATGTTCTTCATGTAATGGTCCCAAACACATCCATCCATCTCACATGCCATGGGCAAGACTCATATGGTCTTGTAGACCAGTCTACTGGTAGCATCACCATAGGCACATAGGTTATCTCATAATCAAACATTTCATGTCTCAACTAGCATGGCCACACAAGCCATCTTATGATCAAACAAATCGTGTCACCAGTATCACCATCATAGCCACATAAGCTCTGTCATAGTCACACACACAAACTATCCAATGGTCATGTCACAGTCATGCATCTGGGGCCTCATCAACACGTGTTTCGTCTCTCTATTGGGCACAACCTCATCATCTTTTCAGACCTTAGGTCATTATAGGGATTTCATCTAGCTCATACAAAACTAGTCAACCATCCAGCTGACACAGAATCTAGAATATGCAGTTGAGCCAATTTACACATAATTGCGCTACTATCCGATCCAAGCGGAGTCTGAGCAACTATTTAGTCTAAGTCAGTTCACACATAGAATTGAGCTACTACCCAATCCAAATGGAGTCTGGGTGACTATCCAGTTGAGCCAGTTCACACTGAACTGCGCTACTACACAATCCAAATGGAGTATGGGCAACTGCAACTCGCTATCTCACACTAAATATGGCAACTAGCCCTATAACTAGTTCTTTTGGTTGGCACACCACGCATCTAGCCCACAGTGACTGGGCATATAACCATGAGGTTTAGGCGATGTAATGTGCACACACTACCGATCTAGCCCAAGGCTAAGAAACACCTCCAACCACTCAGGTTGGCCGTCCATCTTGAAAAGCAAGGAAACTCGCCCTCCCCAGAGGATCCACGTCTACTGACCCTGTGAGAGGTCATGCTAACTGGTGCCACAGTTAGTAACGTACTTGTAAATGACCACCTGTTGCTACCATACTCTGCAAGTTACTGCCCCAAGAATGGCATATATGACTCATCACTCCCTTTTACGAGGGACATCCTTCTGGACCATGCCAAGCTTGTCCCTGAAGTACTCAAACTTCACCCTTAATAGAGGCTTGGTCAACACATATGCTATCTACTCATTTGTAGCAATATATTGGAGCTTCATTGCTCCCTTCTGCACCATATCTCTAATATAATGGTACCTAATCTCAATATACTTGGACTTGTCGTGAAACATCAGGTTCTCTGACAACTTCACACAACTTTGGTTGTCACACCAGATACAAGTTGCCTCTAACTCAAGATCAAACAATCTTGTAAGAAGCTTCTTGAGCCACATTGATTCGCTGGTAGCTGAACACGTTGCTATATACTCTGCCTCAGCCATACTAAGCGCCACACTAGTATGCTTTCTATTAAACCATGAGATCATAGTTGATCCCAAACTGAAGAAACATCCAGATGTACTCTTCCGGTCTATGACACTACCAACCCAATCTGAATAAGTATAACCTTGTAGAATTATCTCACGATCTGAAATATATCGAAGTCCATAGTCAATTGTACCTTTCAGGTACCTTAATACGTGTTTTTCTACAATCAAGTGAACACCTCTAGGTTCAACCATATACTGAATCAATGTACTCATCATGAAACATATATCTGGCCTTATGTTCATTAAGTACATCAAAGAACAAATCATCTATCTATACATGGTGGCATCCACTGTCTTTGAAGATGTATCACTCAATAACTTCAAATTCCTCACCGTCGGTGTAGGCATGGCTTTACAATCCATCATTCTGAATCTCTTCAGAATCTCTACAACATATTTTCCTTGGCACAAGAAAATCTCATCTGATTTTTGCCACATCTCTAGACCCAAGGAATAATGCATCATACACAAGTATTTCATCATGAACTTTCATGCAAGCTTTCGCTTGCACTCAGCGATGATCTTCTCGTTCCCTGTTAGAAACAGATCATCCACATATAACAGTAATATCACTGGTCCACTATCCACAACCTTGTAGTAAAGGTTGGAATCTTCTTTACTCTTGGTAAAGCCCAATCTCATTAGGAAACTGTCTAATCTGGCATATCATGCCATGGGTGCCCGCTTAGGTCCGTGCAAATCCTTCTTCAATCTACAGACATGAGACTCATTCTCATGTATCTTGTGGATGCTCTATGTACATTTCTTCTGGCTACTGGGGCAAGTGTCTGGTCATAATCATCTCCCTCTTGTTGGGAGAATCCTCTAGCCACAAATCAAGCTTTGTACATCTTAAATTGTTATATGCAACATGCTTGATCTTGTAGATCAACTTGGAAGTCACCACTGACTTCCCTTCTGGTCTCGGAACCAAGGAAAAGATCCATATCCCAGTCCTTTTGATTGGCTTCCTCCTCTGTCACTGTAGCAAAGTCTACTAAAACAAGGGAATCCTCCCAGGATATCTCACATCTCCTCGAAGTCTCTGAAGCTACGATCTAGCCTCCTCAACCCATGGCATTTGTCTGTCAGTCCTGGAAGATGTCTCTCTCTTCCATATGAATCTGAGGAGGAATGCTTTTTGAATGAAAGTCTCTAATTCATTGACTCTCACTGAGATCATACTCACTCTGAGTCTCCATGCTCCCTCTGAAGCTTGACTCCCTTTAAGTCTATATAATCTTCGAAGCCATGTGCTCCCTCTGTATGTGATGATTTCCTCTAAAGTCTAATCTCCTGTAAACGATCTTGGGGAGCTTGCTCCTCCTTACTAGATCGTGAGGGTCGACTCCCTTTGAACTCTAGCTCCTTTTGAGTTGGTACTTTGTGGGTCCGCCTACCTCACCACTGGTGGAGCCATTTTCTCCTCCTCATGATATGGATTATCAATGCCACATATATGTATCCCTTTTGCATCCTGCAAAGTATCACGAGACCATGATGGTCTCTTCCTAGTCACTAAAATGATTTTGGGTAGGCCCTTCTTGCTTTACTAACTCTTCTTTATGATCTGAAGAGTAATCAACTACACTAGAGGGATTTGTTCGATCATCTTTGGAGCCTTCTGCTCCTAACAATCAATCTCCATACGAGATACTCTATATCTCGCAAAAGTACCCTTCTTTCCAGAAGTTTTTAACTTTGTCCTATTTTTCTTCGGTACATGGATGTATATGGTAGTGTATACAATTTCTTATCTGGATAATCCGCTCCATGTCTTAAGCTATAGACCATCTAATATGTCGCTTCCTGCAACTGTCACTATAGCTCCTCTCGCAGTTATCACCTGTGACTTGCCCGGAACAAGAAAAACAACAAGGAAAACAAGAGACAAGAATAATACTCTTTTAATAATAATAAAAACAAAAATGAGAACAATCGTCACAATAGCTCCTTCTCATAGCTATCACTTGTGACCTGCATGGAACAAGAGCCAAAATAAAAATACAATAATAAGAAATAGGAACAACACTCTTCCAGTGTTGTGACCAATCATTCCTCCATGGTAACCTGCCCAGAACAAGAAGCAAGAAAAACAATATCTCCACGGTAACCTCCATGGAATTTACAAGATAACCTACCTGAGACAAGAGAAACAAGAGCAAAAGTATTTCCAATATAATAGCATTTTCATTAGAAAATATCTATGGTAACAAGAATAAAAGACAATTTCATGGTAATCATCATAGCATTACAAAGGTGACCTGCCTGGAAGCAAAACAAGAAATATCTCAAGTACAATAAGCATTTATATCAATAGTACTCACATGCTACCAAGTATTCATTGTATCTAGCAGTAATAGAAGCTTTCAAATATTGTTGTCACAACGATAGTGTTTACTTGTAATGTGACAATTATCAAACTTGATATGTGCAAATCAGAAACTTATCAATTTAATCAATCAAACCTAGAACCTGGAGTCTTATCTTCAAGAATGAGGGTTGTTGCTTTTCCTCTAAGTCTCCTTCACTCAGGATGACAAGTATTCTCTCCAACATGTCCCATGTACTAAGGCAATATACTTTCTTGACAGAAATCTGAGTTAGGGAATATAATAAAATCGAAAATTTCAACCTTAATCAATCTAATACTTTGACTAAAGTCAGTTTATAACTTTAACTTTGACCACAGGTTTGACTTCAACCTGTTTGACTCAAAAAATCAACCTTGACGTTTTTTGTTGATTAAGGGCACCAGAAGGTGCGCTAGGTTAGGGATCACTAGGACAACAAAGAATTAGGCCCAACACTTCACTAAAAGTGTCCAATGAATTTGGTTTATGGTTTGTTGTTGCTACAAAACCAGAAACCCTAGCTGGAATTGTTGGAAGAATGACAAGCGAGCTTATCTAGGGCAATAATAATTTCAGCATCCTTCAATGAGTTGCTTAATGAGCTACTAGAAACTTTACTAGACCAAAGGAACTGCAACTGGTACTGCAACTGGTGTTGTGTAGTATTCCAGATATAAAATAGTATGCAGAACATAAATATTTTAGCTAAAAATGGCAGAACAACAATGATATAACCAGAACAATACCAGAATAATACCATAATAACACCAGAAAGAGCACCTTGATTAATGATAGCGATGTTCACTTGCCTCTTTGAGGGGGCAACCTCCGACAAAGTAGAGATCTATTACAATAATTTCCAAGACAAGATTTATCATACCCTTTACTCCTATTTATACTAAATCTATCTATCCAAGAGAATCAGGTCTATTAGGTCTTTGTTTAGTTCTAATTGATGATGTCAATCAGAGTTCAATTTAATGTCAACCCGGGAAGGTAAACTTAGAAGTGCTACCTAAAATATATAGATCTAGAAAGATTCAACTACCTAAAGGAGGGTTTGATGTAGCAGGAGCCAATACTCTTTTACAAGAGATTGTACTTTGGTTCCTTCTCACGAGGGTTTGATGTAGCAGGAGCCAATACTCTTTTACAAGAGATTGTACTTTGGTTCCTTCTCACGAGGGTTTGATGTAGCAGGAGCCAATACTCTTTTACAAGAGATTGTACTTTGGTTCCTTCTCACGAGGGTTTGATGTAGCAGGAGCCAATACTCTTTTACAAGAGATTGTACTTTGGTTCCTTCTCACTTAAACACTTCTGCAATTTAAACAAATCTACCTACTAAAAACGGAGTGCTTATGTTTGCCTGAGATTCTAATGCCCTTACAAGGACTCAACTCACAGAATCTCTTACACACACTAAAATCTGTTATCTAATTCCTAATATTCGTTGGAAACTCCAGTCCCCTTACAAGGACTCAACTCACAAAGTCTCGTTCAAATCAATCATACTTGAAATCAAA
>ML814146.1:55478-80372 GCA_009831015.1 Picea engelmannii | reverse complement strand
TTCTTATATTTGACTTATTCTTCCTTATTGCTAGGTGTGATATCCTCAAATTATTCAAAAATAAATTATTTCAAAGTAGTTGTTCTAAAAATAAAGTTCCATTTATGGAAATTCGAATTTTAGATTGTGAAAGTATGTGATTATTATTTTTATGACTCTTGGACAAAACTTTGACTTGTTGAGTGTCCTCTTTTGATGGACACATGTATGAGACAAACATTTTAATAAATTTAATGTTGGAGAACATATGGAACAACCAGGTTAAAATTAGTTGACTATGACACCATGAGTGGGGAACATGGTTGAGTTAACTTAGAGCTGATTTTTACAAGTGTCAGAAGTTGAGTTATGTCACTAGCGACCCCTAAAAATCAGGGATTTGTAAAGCTGTGAATTTCCCAAGGAGGGAAAGGAATGGAAAGTCCCAGGCAATGGAAAAATGATATATATACAACATATGTGGGAGGCATGACGCTGCTTAGTATGTTGGGAAAGAACTATTTTTTTGTTATGAGCACATCTGGTGTTAGGCAAATGATTTTCTGAATTGTTCAAAGAGACAGTGGCTAAAGAGTGATGCACAGTTTTCCCTTATGGAGTCATGGTCAGGATAGGGGGTGATCAGGACAAGTAATCGTGGTTGTCATGTATCTACGATTGGGTGGAACGTGATTGTTCCATTTGTTTTCCCAACATAATTGTTTCAGATATGTATCTTAATTGTTTACTTTTCATTCTGTTGAAGTACTAAATGGTTGATATGTGTGTGTGTGTGTGTGTAAGTAATTATCTATATAGGTGTGCCTCATGGCCATAATAGATTGGTTGAATTACATGCCTATACAAATTGTAGATAAGTTCTTTATTTACTGATCTAGATGTAGTTGCAGAATCTACATATATGTTATAGAATTATGTAGACTACAGATTTGGAGGTGCTTAAAATTATGTTAGTATTTCATGTTGGATTTGATTTGATTTTAGTTATAGAATCTGTATGTGGGCTACAAAATTGATCTATATAGATAATTGTGTAAGTACTAAAGCTAGATAGTCTCCTTATGGAGATCTCTCAACATGAAACTAACTACTTCAGGAAAGGAAAAACAAGCGGAACAAAATGATTAGATTGCATCGAAGACAATACTAAGTAAACTGTATATTTCTTACTTCTTCCCTATATATTATCTCTAGAACCAGTGGAGTGAGAAAAGACTCGTGCGATAATAATTAAGTAAATAAACATGGGAATTAAAAGTCTTGTACATATATATTAACAAGAATGTTTATCTGAAGCAATAGGTCTTAGAGATCAATATTACAAATTACATTTACAGGTCGTTGATGTATGACAAACAAGGCCTTGTAGATTTCTTTTCAAGTAAAAATATTAATACAGATGGGGTTTTACATGCACGAATAACTTATGTTAACTTTCAAAAGAATAACTAATCAACATCAACTGTCTATAACAGATCCGAGTGAGCGCAAATCTCTTGTTCGATCTATGAAAGAGAATCTCAGTAAGAGGTCAATTTTGATGGAACCCGAGTACCTTTTAAATATAGGAAAGTCTTCCCTCACGAAATCGCAGCATACGATTTTTAACCTGCAAATGAAAACCATAATATTACTATCTCTTCAAATTATTGGAAGGAAAGAAAAATAAACAGAAAAGAGAAAGAGCGTAAACTTATCTCGGGCATGTAATTAGTTCTGGTCGTTTTCCCCATGCGAGTAAGTTGGTCTGCAGCCTGAGAGGAGAAGGAGGCTCGTAGAAGTTTGATGGGTTCCCTCGAAAGAAAAAGGGACCCATCATCAAACTCATATCCATATAAAAGATTCAAAAACTACGAATTAAAACCAGATACAAATAATAGAGGTTACCACGAAGTTAACTATTGCATTATCAAGAGGAAATTATATCACATTGTATTAAACGAAGTAATTACAGAGACTAATTACAGAGACTCATTACAGAGACTAATTACATAGAGTAATTACCGAGACTAATTATAGAGACTCATTACAGAGACTAATTACATAGAGTAATTACCGAGACTAATTATAGAGACAATGATATCAATCAAAAGCGACAAAACCATCAACGTTCCCTCGCAAAATAAACAAATCCCTTGACACAGGGTAATCAAGAATCAAGTGAAGTAATTTACAGACACAACGATAATGATTAAAAGTGTCAAACTATCAATGTTTCCACACGGGATATACAGATCCCTTAACATAGGGAAATAAAGAATCAAATCGAGTAATTATAGAGACATCCATAATAATCAAAAGAGTCAAAATTATCAACGTTTCCACACAAAACACACAGGTCTCGTAACATAGGGTAGCTACATAAAATATCAATTTTATCATGTAGTTATAAATACCATTGTGTTGAGGGCTATGGTCAACTACAAGAAAATACAACAAGAGAATCCAAGATAACGATGTTCGACCGGTAAACTGGAAATTTCGTTATCAAAATGATTTGGGTATTGGTCATTCACTAGATTTAAGATGAGACAGTTATCAAGATTAACTAAGCACTATTAAGTAAGAATTCCTAAATTTGTTTTGAGGACTCCTTTCAAACACACGAAATCCCCCTTTTTTGTAGGTTACAGAATCCCTTAACACACAAGTAATTCAAGCCTAGATCGGGAACGGTAAATCATAAGATGTGTGGCTCTGTACCAACAAATAGGGAGAACAACTTCTTTTTCCGAACAAATACAACAAAACGTAGGAGTATAACTACCTACTGTGGGTTGTGGAAAAACCGTTCATGAGTTAGGGAGGCATCAAAGGATTTTTGGGTTATGTCCGGCGTGCAGAAATGAGACAGCAGGTCCCTGAAAGCTATTGATACAACACATTATGTTTAAATTCAACACTTACTTAGAAAGAAAATGACTTAGACCAAATAATCCTCACATAGGAAAAGGAAACACTCCACCTAGAACTTTATTCGAAACAAATTATCAACGCACAGAAGTTTAACCTGGTTATTCGAAGCATGCCAACTCTCTTACAGTCACCATGGCATGTTGTTGCATCTATTAAAGAACAATGCAAACTTCATAGACTTCTGAGCACAGATTTGAATTGTCATCCACTAAGTTCATAAAGAGCCCCATATCCCTTACATCGTTGGGTAGTGGAAATTAGGGATTTACATTAAGATATGGTGTTACATGTGTTGGGGTAAGCCTAATAACTAACACGATTATTTCAACGTGTGGTTCCATAATCGTGACCCTTGGAAAAACCTTATGTTCGCTTGGTTAGGTTTAAGTATGTCTCTTGTTTAGTTTATAAAACAAATTCAATTTGGGAATAACCTTTATGCACTATAAAATATCATAAAAATGGTATGAGTTATGGTTAGGGGTTTATTCCTCCTAGTTTAGGAATAAACTAATATGGAGAAAAACCTTTATGTGCTACAAGAATAGTATAACAATGATATGAGAAGATATCATTATGGTTAGAGTATTATTCCTCTCTTATGGATAGCTTTATTAACATATTTTTTAAGTTGAAATCAAAGTAATGAGTTGGGTAATGAATGGTTGAAAACATTGGTCAGATATATATTGTCATTGATAACAAGACTATAGTTTCCCCCCCTTCAATTTTTTTTTTTAGTAGCAAATTTTGGGGTTCATTACACTAGACCTTATTAATATTGGTCTTTATTACATGGAACTATATTATTCTACCTACGTGAGGGGTTAGGGAGGTTAGGTCCCTAACATGCCCTCCCCCTTGAAGAACAACCTTGTCCTCAAGGCTTCAGATGAGGAAATTGTTGTAGAATGTTGGTCAGCTCCCATGTGGCATCTTCTGGAGGTGTATCTTTCCATTGGACTAACACTTCCTTGATGGTGCGCTGACAGAGACGATGCTCTCGCTGGGCTAAGACTGCTTGTGGTTGCAACCATATGGAACCTTCTTCATCCAACTAAGGGAGACTAGTTTGAGTTTGGAACTTAGTTCCAATAACCTTCTTTAAGCATGAAACATGAAAAATAGGATAGAGGTTCGACTGTCTGGGTAGAGCTAACTGATATGCCATCGATCCCACATGCTTGAGCACTATATAAGGACCATAAAATTTGGGCGCAAGTTTCTGAAAATGTTTAGCTTTGAGTGAAGTCTTCTTATAAGGTTGTAGTCGAAGAAACACTTGGTCCCCTTCAATAAAATGGCGTTCAGAATGACCTTGATTTGCTTGTTGCTTCATGCGATTCTGAGCCATGACCAAATTGTCTTTGAGGGAATGAAGTATAGCCTCGCGGACTATAAGATTTTTGTCAACCTCTTGAACCTTCAAGACCCCTGGAATATAGGAGAGAACAGATGGGAGATTTTGGCCATAGGCTGCTTCAAAAGGAGTCATGCGAGTAGATGTATGGTAAGATGTGTTGTACCACCATTCAGCGAGGGGTAACCATTGAGCCCACCAATTTTACCTCTTAGATGCAAAACACCTCAAATATTTTTCCAAACACTTGTTGACAACTTCAGTCTGGCCATCTGTCTAAGGGTGATAGGCAGTGGTGAGATGCAATTGGGTTCCTTGTAGCTTGAACAATTCCTGCCAAAAATTGCTAGTGAAAGTGGGGTCTCTGTCAAAGACAATAGAATTAGGCATGCCATGAAACTTGAAGATATTATCCATGAAGATTTGAGCCACTGTGGCGGCAGTGAATGGGTGTTGAAGAGCACAAAAATGAGCATATTTGGAAAGACAATCTACGACCACCATGATGACTGACTTATTGCCTGACTTAGGTAATCCTATAATCAAATCCATAGAAATATCTCACCAAATAGCAGGGGGAATCAGAAGAGGTTGGAGTGTGCCCAGAGCTTTTACACTTTCTCCCTTGTTGCGTTGACATACCTCACATTCAACCACAAAGGTGCAAATGTCATGTTTCATACCCTCCCAGAAAAATGAATGTTTGACCCGTTCATAGGTTTTGGTAAACCCCGAATGCCCGACTATGGGTGAGGCATGAAGTTTAGACATCACTGTGGATTTAGGTTTGGATTGCTTGCATAAATACAAATAGACTTTGTAGCAAAGCTCTTCATTGTGCCAAGAGTACCCTGGAGAAACTGAAGAATTGTGTTGCAATTGGTGGAGCAAGATAGAAATTTTGGGGTCTTGCAGCCATTACTAACCAACAGCTTGGAGCCAATCCGGTACAATGAAGGAGAGGGATAAAAGGGACCCTTCTTCATATTTTCGAGAAAGAGCATCAACCACTACAATTTCCTTTCCCTTCTTGTAAATGATCTCATAATCATAGCCAAATAGCTTGGTCACCCATTTTTGCTACAACAGGGATGAAATTTGTTGTTCCAAGAAATACTTGAGACTCTTATGATCAATTTTGATTTGGAATCGATGACCCAATAAATAAGGACGCCAGAGATCCACAGCATGCAAAATAGATAACATTTCCTTTTCATAAATGGATTGGCCCAAATGTCACTCTGAAAGTTGTTTGCTAGTGAAGGCCAAAGGCTTGCCATCTTGCATGAGGAAGGGTCCAATTCCCTTCTCAGAAGCATCACATTCCAATACAAATGTCTTTGTGAAGTCTGGAAGGGCTAGGACAATGTTCGAGCACATAGCATCTTTTAAGGCTTGGAAGGCATGATCCGTAGCTCAAGTCCAAGTGAAAGCATTCTTTTTAAGGAGAGAAGTGAGAGGAGCTGCAATCTTTCCATAATTTCGAACAAACTTCCTATAATACCCAGTTAAACCTAGAAAACCACACAAGATCTTAAGAGTTTTAGGGCAAGGTCAATCTTGCATAGATTCAATTTTCTTAGTATCCACTCGAACACCATCCTTGCCGACAATATGACCCAGGTATTCCACTTATGAGGCACCAAAGGCACATTTAGATTATTTGAGGAAAATTTGGTGCTTAGAGAGTAGATGGAAAACTTGATTCACATGGGAGAGATGGGATGTCCAAGTTATATTGTAGATGAGAATATCATCAAATACAATTAAGACAAAATGAAGGAGAAAAGGACACAAGACATTATTCATAAGACTTTGGAAAGTGGAAGGAGCATTACACAATCCAAACGACATTACCAAGAATTCATAATGACCCTCATGACTGAAAAATGTAGTCTTGGGAATGTCATCTTCTCTCATATGGATTTGGTGGTAGCCAAAACATAGATCCAATTTGGTGAAGTACTGAGCACCACTCAATTCATCTAAGAGGTCATCAATGACAGGAATGGGGAATTTGTCTTTGATTGTGAGTTTGTTGAGGGCGTGAAAATCAGGACACATGCACCAAGTACCTTCTTTCTTGAGTACCATGACCAGATGTGTTACACATTATTTTGGTCACCCTAGTGATCCACTAACAACATGTGTTCATGTTCCCTAAAAAGATAAAAGAGTCTTTCTCCATGAGAAAAGTGATTTGCTTTCCTTTCTAAAAAACCATATCAAGGAAGGTCGTTGCACCCTGCAATATGTATAGAGTGCGATGATGCTTGATCGTCGCACCCTACCCTAGAGCTAGACTGCGACGTCTTCATAGGCTGCTTGTGCATAGAGTGTGGTGATGCTAAAAGCTAAGGAGAATTCAAACTTCACAAATGTTCTAGAAGGGAATCTTCTAGAAGATGAGTTGGCCTCCGATCGGTTTAGATCTTACTTGCTTCTCTGATTTGGTGGGATCATCCTAATATCCTCAACCATCCTTCTTTCACCCTATATAAAGAAGTATCTCTTATGGAAAAGGCTAAGGTTGAATAGGCTAAGATTTGTATGGAGAGTTCTACTTCAGATTATTCTTGAGAGCTTTGCTTTAGTTCTACAAGCTACACTGTGGATCTTCTTCATTCAAAGGCTTTGGAGCAAAGGTGTGTGTGTTAGAGAAAAGGACCATTGAAAGGGGACCTTGTGACATCAAGGCATTAGTTGTATTCTCCACTTTCTATTTAATATGATACAACAATATGTTTATTTCTCGTAAAATTAGTCTCATTTTATCGTATGATTCCTTGATCACATACATAGGTTTTTGTTGAGGATACTTTGTTGCTTTCACTTCGTTGGCTTGTGTTTCTTTACAGGTTCAATATCGCATGAGTTTTTGGACGGAGCGAGGATGACAATGGCAAGGGGAAATGACATTTAAAAGGTATGTTGTCCATCTCTTGTTAGTTAGTAAACTCAATAATTAAAGCTTAGGGAAAGTCTTATATTTTATTCTGTTTTGTTCTAGTTTCGGGTGAAGCTAGGGAGATCTGTTTGTGTCCGCACTTACCGATTAGTCCTCGTTATCCTTGCCTGTTGATGATAAATACAAACATAAGCCTCGTTATCCTTGCCTTATCTGTGGTGACAATAATTACATGAAAGAATGTCCACGACGTGATGAAGTTACTAAGTTCTTGCAAGGAACTGGTACACCTTCTACACCCGTTGTCTTGTCACAACCTTTCCCTTCTCAGCAGCAGGCCAATTTGGTCATTCATGACCAACCCTCTCCCTCTACCACATCTTATGTGCTTATGTGTATTGGTGACTCCAAAAATAACAATGTTGCAATCGCAACTCGATCCAAAGATTATTCTCCTTCGAAAGAAAAAGTGGATGATGCACCACCTCCGTTGGTTCAACCTCCTCCACCAACTTCACCTCCAAATGGTCCTCTTCATCTCGAACGACTGAGCCTGAATATAGTCCTTCGTCCTCCTCCCAAGTGTGTTGTTCGAAAGTCGTCCTTTAATCCTCAAGCACGTGCTTCCCAAAATTACAGTATTTTAGAAGATCTTGCGCAAGCACCCTCTGCGATGTCGACTCTCGAAGTCCTTCAAAGTTGTCCTGCTCAACGGAAGGCGTTGTTAAAGGCTATTGGTGGAATTGATCCTACCGATACTAATTTGTTAATTTTTGACTTGGAAGATCGTATTCCAAGGCTTCCTCCTCGGTTAGCGTTTCAGATCCAAGTTGTCGGGGAAAATAAGAATATTTGTTGAACCGTTATTGATGAAGTAGCCTCGACTTGCGTTATGTCCGTTAGTTGTTGGAAATCCATTGGCTCTCTTGCCCTGACCGAGTCACACAATACTCTTAAATCTTTTAATGGTACAAGATTCAAACCCTATGGTGTTCTTCCTTCGTTGTCTATTATGTTAGAAGGTAAAGTGGTTAATGTCGAGGTTGAGGTCTTTGATGCACCTCTTGATTACAACGTTTTACTTGGTCGTAGCTGGATTGACTCCATGCACGTAGTTTTCTCTACCCTTTTCTATGTGTTACATTTCCCGCACCAAGGAAAGGTCATTACTGTCGATCAACTGCCCTTCTTTAATTCTGATTCACGTACTAGCAACGTCCCTTTTATCTCGAAAACATCCCCTGGTTATGAGAATGTTGGTGTGGGTCTTCTCAAAGATTCAACGTTAATGAGTACTTTTCCCATTCCTCCACCCAATATGCCTTCTCCTTTTGTCGCCTCGATAAATATGATATCGACTTCTATTAGTGAAACCCCTGAGTCTTATGACCCTTGGATAGTACCTAACCCTATTGATTGCCTTCATTACAGCTACTGCATGCCTTTAAGTCCAGTAGAACTAGCTTATCAAGATATTCAATCGACCACTTCTTCTCCTCCTTCTCTCTGTGATACATCTCTCGATCCATTTCAGGTGATATTTCCTACTACGAGATTATCATGACGATCATGTCTATGGAAAAAACTTTGTGGGACGATGGGCATCATCATTCTATTCTCTTCCTAGAACCTGAGACCATAGAGAGTTATCAACATATTTCGACAATGTCTATCGTTGTTATTATTTCTTTTGTTCCCGAGTTGACACACGACGTTTTGTAATAAGGGAACTTGAGTAATATTTCTCCTACCATCCCTATTGACATTTTGATCAAGCCCAGAGTTGTAGAAAATGTTCATATCGATGCTTCATGTTCTGTCGATGAAGTCTGTACTTATAAAGCCCTTTTCTAAGAATTTGGTGACGTTTTCACCTGGAGTTATGAAGAAATGCCTGGTATTGATCCTGATATTGTTGTGCATGAGATTAAGACATACCCGGATGCTAAACCCGTTTGGCAAAGACTTTGCCCAGTGCACCCACGCAAAGCTGCCGCAATTAAGCTTGAGGTTGAAAAACTTCTTAAAGCTGATTTTATTTATCCTGTGGCTTTGACAGATTGGGTGTCCAATCTTGTTCTCGTTACAAAGAAACAAGGCACGATCTGTGTTTGTGTTGATTATAGGGATATAAACAAAGCTTGTCCTAAAGACAATTATCCTACCCCTTTCGTTGATCAGATTGTTGACGACTATGCCAGGAGTGAAACCTTTTCTTTGATGGATGGTTTCTCCAGCTATAATCAAATCAATATTTTACCTGTGGCTCAACATAAGACTGCTTTTATTTGCCCTTGGGGAACCTTCACCTATCGGAAACTACCTTTTGGTCTGAAAAACGCTAGAGTGACTTTTCAATGCGCTATGTCTTACACTTTTCATGATATTAAGTACATTGTACAAGCCTATTTAGACAATCTACTGGCACATTCTATGCATCTCCATGATCACCCAACACATCCATGGGCCATTTTCCTACGCTATCGTTATTATCGCATACGTTTGAATTCTCACAAATGTGTTTTTTGTGTGGAATTCGAACGACTTCTTGGTTTTATCGTGTCGATACATGGGATTAGGGTAGACCCCTTGAAGGTTTAGGCCATTCTTAATCTACCTCCTCCTTCCACACTGCACCAACTCCAAAGTTTGCAAGGGAAGGCAAACTTTTTACGTCGATTCATTCCCAACTACGTTGAATTAACGAAAGGATTTACTCGGCTTCTGAATAAAGGTTACAATTTTGTGTGGGATGACACTTCAAACAAGGCTTTTGAAGCTTTGAAACTCGCCTTAACCCATACACCACTGTTGTTTCCACCTAGTTATAGTCGATATTATTTCCTATACTTAGTTGCTTCAGACTCTACCATTGGTATGGTTTTAGTCCAAGAGGACGATTCACATGATGAACATGTTGTATACTATTTGAGTCGGAGTTTCACGACCACTGAAACGAAATACCTACATGTGGAGAAACTGGCCTTGGCAGTTGTTCAAGTTGTTCAACTTTTTCATCACTACATCTTATTATACAGAACCACTGTTATTTCCGATTGGAACCCCATGCAACACATCCTTACCCGGCAATTGTTGGGGGGAAAATACTCTAAATGGATAGTTATTCTCCAGGATTTTGATTTGGAGTTTGAGCGTGCCAAGTCAAAGAAATTTTGGTTTTTGCTGATTTGATTTGTGACCTTCCCTCTACTAAAACAGAAACTGTGGTAGAGGATTCCTTACCTGACAAATCCCTCTTTTTGATCAGTTCTGACGACGTATGGTATCTCCAGACCCAAACTTTCCGGCCTGATCTTTCTAGTACAGATCGTCGTCGTATCTTGTATCAAGCCCGTCAATACATTATCCTTGGGAATACCCTTTACCGCCATGGTATTGATTCCATCTTTCGACGATGTCTTCCTTACGATGAAGCTGAGAAAGATTTGAATGACTATCACTCTGGAGCATGTGGCAGTCATATGTCTAGGTATGCCACTGCCCGAAAGATCTTATGAGCTGGTTATTTTTGGCCTTTGTTGTTTAAAGATTGCATTATTGTTGTCTAGAAATGCCACGCTTGTCAAACCTACAACAACAAGATTCGATCTCATCCTGCTCCCTTACACCCTGTGGTTTTTGTTGGTCCATTCGCTAAACGGGGCATTGACTTCATCACATGTAACCCTCACTCAGTCGGGGGGCATGGATACACTGTTGTAGTTGTGGATTATTTCACTAAATGAGTTGAGATGATGCCTACATTTGATAACACTGGGAAAACTGCAGCGTTATTCATATTCAATCATATCATTACTTAGTTTGGTGTCCCTCGAGCGATCGTTACTAATCATGGCAGTAATTTTCATAATTTCATGATATCTGAACTCATTGAGAAGTTGGGTCTTCACCATGTAAACTCAACACCTTACTGTTTGCATGGCCAATGGCCAGGTTGAAGCAATCAACAAAGTCCTCACTACTATGCTTCAATGGATGGTAGGAATTCATAAGTCAAATTGGAACACGATGTTGTTCTCAGCATTGTGGGCATATCAGACATCCGTTAAATCTTCCACGGGGTTCACACCTTTCCAGTTAGTATACGGTATTGAAGCAATTTTGCCAATTGAAAGTGAGATTCCATCTTTGAAACTAGTTGTTGAACTTCTCCCTAACACCTTAGTTGAGGAGGAACATCTTTTGTATTTGATGCAATTAGACGAAACCTGTCATGATGCTGCTCTAGTTATTGAAACTCAAAAAAAGCGCGTCAAAGCTCAATATGACAAGCATGTCAAAACACATGTTTTTTCTAAATGAGATCTAGTTCTTCTTTATGAGCAAGATCGTGATTTGCTAGGGGTTGGTAAATTCGAGCCTACATGGTAGGGTCCTTGTATTGTGAAACGAGTGTTGGAGAAAGGGGCTTATGAACTAGTGGATTATGATGGAATTCCTTTGAGTGAACCCAAAAATGGGCTCTACTTGAAGAAGTACTATGCTTAAGTTATTTTGCATGAGTGTTGTGTATTTTTAGTGTATCATACTTTTGTGTGCTTTTTTCATTTTTGGTTCCACCTTTTAGCTGCTTACCTTGCATTGTGCTTGGTTTCCAAATGTCGGTGTCTTCACTACCCTACATTGGCTTCGCTGATGGTGCTAGTCACAGTACTCAAAACTTAGCGTCTACTGCTTGGGAAATATATGCACCTACGGATGAGTTCATAAGTCTACATGGTGTTTTCCTTGGTCATGCAACTAACAACATCACAGAATACAGTGCAATTATCGAGTTGTTCACTAACGTTGTTTCACTTGGAATCTATCATCGTATTGTACGACTCGATTCACAGTTAGTAGTACTATAGTTGAGTAATGTTTATTCCATCCGGAGTCCTACTTTGTTAAGGGTATATTTATGAATTCGCCTCTTGGAATGTCATTTTGATTACATTGAATATCAACACATTCCTAGATATCGAAATAAATTAACAGATGCATTGGTTAATTATGTGTAGACAGACATTTGAGACATTTATAAAATCCATTCACACATTTTACAAAAACAAGTAAGCCGATAGGAGCCTTATATATATAACGATAAAAGTTTACAAAAAGTGTTTTTGTTCGAAGACCAAAATGTCAAAATGTGAAGCGCATGGCTTCATATACAACAAGCATCACAGATGCTGCTCACTATAACAAGCGACTGCCCGTGCTACTCTACGCAGTAGTCGACCGATGGATGCATACACGCCCACTATGTGGTGTTGGTAATGCCTAGGAATATCGTCTATTGTGGCATCTGGGACATGCATGGTGAGTTCCTCCATGTTTTTTTCTATGGCCTTGAGATCGACAATAGATACTCCTGCTACGACACCTCTCTCCCCTTGCCTCTGGATGGGGGATGATCCCAGCGGACGATAAGGTCCTACATCTGCATTTTTGGAGAGCATTTGATTAGTCTTTAGACTTATAAAACACAAAAAACATTTTATATCATTAAAAACAACAAAAACATTATATAAACAAAATTTCCTTCTTACCTATGTCCCCCCACTGGGAACCTTCGGGAAGAGCTAGGTTCGGATGTCCACGAAAATCTAACTCGGCGTATGCATAATTGTTGACCATGACCATTTGAGTCCTCAACCATTGGAAGAAGACATCATCATACCTGACGATGTGACCGCCTCCATGTCGGGCCATGAGGTCTACTGACCTCTTCATCCTCGGATCCTGTGGAGTGAGTATACCCCACTCCACCTGTAAGCGTAGGACAGGGACCCTTTCCAAGAAGAAGGATACCAAAATAGACCCATATCCAAATTGTTTTAACCCACCACTTCTGCACTTGGTAAGTTGTTTCTTCATGCTTTTTAAGACCCCTTCGCACCAGTTGAAGACTTGGGGCTCCATACACTCCAATGCCTACTGAAAATGGCTCTGCAAAGCAATGTGGGGAGCTGCACTCCCTGCCATGTGAGTAATATTATAGAGGATAGTCTGCAAAGGCAAATATCGAACATCCTTGATAGCTACCTTACTGCTATGTTTCTCGGTACCCGACACACAATGATGGCAAACATAGTAGTTCATAGGCTCGTCGCCGCCCCTGCTACCTTTTAGTGTCACCCGTGAACCATGAAAAGATAGTCCTGTCAGGAAATAGATATCCTCGATAACTATGGTGAGTGTGTGGGCACCCATGTGAAATGTATGATCGTCCACATCCCACATGTGAACCAGGTACTCAAGTAGTCTCAACTGGGCCCTCATGCCCTGAATCTTGAAGAATTTTAGTAACCCACACTGTCGAAGGGCCATAATTGTTCCCGGGTCATTCACGACGAAGTAATCTTCTTCTTCGTTCTCTCGTTCACGCCACTCCAACATCTTAACTAAGGAAAGCCTACCAAGGAACCATAAGATGATATTAGAAACATAAATTTATTTCCTGGGGTTTTTTCTTGTTGGGTTCATCTTTTTAAATTTTGGGCTGCGGTCATCGTAGGCCAGTCCATTTGCACAGTGCGACGTCGTCGCCCCCCACCTATAGGGTCACCTGCGATGATCCTAGATCGTCGCAGTTTTCGATATAGGGCACCTGCGACAACCTCAACGCACGTGTAACCCCTGAAAAATCAACCCAAAACATAAATTGAACCAATGAAAATCAATTTTAAAACCATGCAAAAATGAAGGAGAATGAGATTACCTCTTTAGCGGAGACAATTCATGAAATGACCCCCCGTACACTCAACAATCAATAGTTGAAAATCGAGGTGAAAAAGGGCTTTGGAGCAATGTTTGGGCAAAGTTACAAATGAAATGCTAAAATGTGGTTTGTTACCTATTTTATTGACTTTTATCATTTATCATTTGCATATTATATATATATGCTTTATCCAAATCCTAAAGTCCTACCAACTTTACAAGTGGTCATTTTCGCTGATTGAAAAAGTCTAAAGGTGAGACGTTGAACAAGGGTCCGCTTTTTTGGTTTGTTTTATATATTTGTCGCATATACAGATCCTTTTGGGGTTTTTCAGGAAAAAATATGAGCAGTCTTAATTCTTTCTCACGCTCGCGAAACCATGAGAATGTAATCAAGTTGTCTTTTGTTGTTTTTTTCAAACTCGTAATGGTGACATGAAAAACGAAACCTATGGAGAATCCTTTAAGATATTTTCTAGCTCCTTAAACATGAAAAGATGGTCAAGCGACCTTGTTCTTTTCACGCTCGTAAAAGTATTTGAAGAAAACATCTGATGAGCAGTAGGTTATCACTTTTTCGGTCTCGTCAGATTAATTTACGAAAAATGACCTGTTGGAGTTCTCTTAAAGTGTTTTTCAGACTCTCTAAAATTGAAAAACCACCGAGTTTTCTTTCCTTGGACTCATTAAACAAACATCGAAAAACCCATATGGGATCGAACCACTCCTTATTAGGGTTCGTTAAACATACTTCGAGGAAATCGTTCGAAGGATGAGCTTACATCTACAAGCATATGTTATCCTCCTCAACCTTTCATAAAAATAAAGAGGTACTCGCCAGAAATGGTGGGGGGAAATTGGGAAAGAAATGTGTCTCTGTATTCGTTTTAGTGGCAATAATAGTCGCTCTTGAACATGACACCCCCTTCATCATTGTATATGAGTTGGGAAATCAATTTGTCTCTTGTTTGACCATCTACAAGTTCATATGTAGGGTCCTCCTTGAGTCAATACTGCCAAGACCATTGTCGTGTCGTTCATATATTCAAGAGAAGTCCAACCTAAACAAGCTTTCTATTGAGTCAACCATCTATAGTTATAAATTTTATACCATGTCAGCCTTCCCTGAGTCAGTTCCAAATCACTTCATACTCTGATCTACTTCAAATATGTTACTTATTTCGTGTCATTGATGAGGGATACATCAAGGCCCTCATGTGACGAGTCTTTTCATGTCGACTTCAACACATTATCCAAGAACAAGACTTAGAAATCTTTTAGTACCTTAGAACCTACATGCCTCCATGGCAAGTTACTTCGCTTCCAACAGTGGGTTCACATCATTGACCCCTAATTGGGAGATTCCATCGAGTGTTCGACTTCAGCTCATTTATTTGCATTCATTGGATTGTACTAGTGTACCTCAGGATTCATTGACATCAATGGTGATCTCCCTCGCACTTGTTAACGGTTTTCATTATTGACCAGTAATCAAGTGGTTTCTACCATGTTCAACTTCGACACCTGTAATCACATGGTTAGATTCGTACTTAAGGACGATGGAAATGAAGACCCTAGATCTCATCATTCTAATCCAGGTTGCGACAAAGTATTCATGAATTAGTACTGACACATAGATCCATTGTATATGTCTTGTGGCTATGTCCAGATTTTGAATTCTTTAGATTATATATCCACAGTGTATTCTTGGTGGCTATGTCGATTCGTGATGACGTGGATCCACATTGTATATTTAGTGGCCATGACTCACTTAACATTTAAAAGACATTTGTAATCTGAGTATGGGAATGCCTACCTCAGAAAATGGTATATTATTATGCAGATGTTTGATTGTTTGCAGGTTCCTGATCGATGTGCTCCTTGTTCGACACACACATTCTACAAAGTATTTCAGTTGTCAGGAGTTCCAACTTCATACTTTGGTGGGCATTTTGTTACACATTATTTTGGTCACCCCAGTGATCCACTGACAACATGTGTTCATGTTCCTTGAAAAGATAAAAGAGTCGTTCTCCATGAGAAAAGTGATTTGCTTTCCTTTCTAAAAAGCCATATCAAGGAAGGTCCTCGCACCCTGCAATATGTATAAGGTGTGATGATGCCTGATCATTGCACCCTGCCCTAGAGTTGGATTGTGACGTCTTCGCAGGCTGCTTGTGCATAGAGTGCGACGATGCTAAAAGCTAAGGAAAAGTCAAACTTCATGAATGTTCTAGAAGGAAATCTTCTAGAAGATGAGTTGGCCTCCGATCGGTTTGGATCTTACTCGCTTCTCTTATTTGGTGGGATCATCCTAATCTCCTCATCCATCCTTCTTTCACCCTATATAAAGAAGGATCTCTTATGGAAAAGGCTAAGGTTGAATAGGCTAAGATTTGAATGGAGAGTTCTACTTTAGATTATTCTTGAGAGATTTGTTTTAATTCTATAAGCTACATTATGGATCTTCTTCATTCAAAGGCTTTGGAGCAAAGGTGTGTGTGTTGTTATCACTCTGTAATTTGCCCAAGGCTATGAAGGCAGTCACAGAGGCAACATCAAAACCACTTCAAGTCTTGGATCTAGCCCTCCAAGGCTAAGAGAGGGATCTCTCTATCTGATATAACTTGTTTGAATAGATATTAGGCTAGTTATGCAGAACATGGGTTTGTTTATGGATTTGGTATGTTTGGGAGATCAAAAACTCGAATTTTCATTGGGCCATGGGGTCTACCTTTCTGAAAATGGATCTATCTCAGATGTAAACATTGTCACCACAGGGCAGGATAGAAAGACTGTTGGATCAAATTGAATTAAATGAAAGTGGAGGAGAGGAAAATAAGGGAAAATCCACCAAGCAGAGGAGCAGATAAGAATTCCTATGCTCAACTTCAGACGAAAACATGCAGACCATTAAAAGACCAGGAACGGAGTGCAAAAAACAAGTTTTGTTCGTAATATTTATTTCAATGATTGGATCAGGGAAAACATCAAATGGATTAACAGAGCAAGAAAACAGTTACTCAGAGAAAAACATCACCAGGGAGTCTAACACAAGAATCCTGCAGCTACAATTTTTATTTCTGGAAAGTCATAAAGAAAATTACAATGTATCCCCTGTGGGGCATGAATCTCGAGCTCAACCATCAACCCTTTTACATTAAACTCACATAAATAAATAGGAGAGATCCCCCAACAAATGTTTTAAGTCGGTTTCAACTGCCTCGGCCAAAAATAACAACAAATCCCCAAAAATCCTGAACTATCCGCCATGAAAGACGAGCCAAATTTCTTTGAAAAGGGGGTCTGAACAGACATTTGTTTCTCTTCAATGTTGAAACCTAGGCAAAAACTAAAGGAGGTTATTGTATATAAGTATTTTGTGGACAAAAACCTCTTTTGTTTTCGCCAAATTCGCCTCCATCTCGCCGTAACAGCTTCCGCAAAATCGGGACTGTAACAAAAAGAATCATAAATCCGAAAAATGAGGTTGAAAGATAGCTTCGATTATCCCAAATGGTGGCACCTGTACAAAAAATGAGAGAGGTTTTTGTTCTTCATCTCCTTACGGAGAAAAACCTCTCTCGGTTTTTCAAAATTCGATTTAGTCTACCCATAAATCACTTTTCAAGTTAACTGGTCAAAACGCTGCGAAAGCGGTTTTTTGGGGGGGAAGGGTGGTATTTCGGACCCCCTGAGGTGGTAAGCGGTTTTGGGGGGGAGGGGTCCGCTGGCATGTGGTGATGACAAGTGTCTAGGGAGTGGTTTTACGAAACAACTTTTCGGACCCCCCGAGGTGATGGGACGTGGGGGGGGATCCGGAATGCGTGGGAAGTGGTTGGGGAAACTTAGGATAAGATTGTTTTTTGAGTTTTGTTTTTAATTTTTAGTTTTTTTAGTTTTTTTTTTTAATTTGTTATGTTATTGTTTTATGTTTTATGCATTTTATATGTTTTCTTTTTATTTAATTTGTTTTTAATTACTTTGTTTTATTTTAATTTTTGTTTATTTTAATTTTATTTTGTTTTAATGTTTTTATTATTGTTTAGTGCTTTATTTAATATTAAATTAATAAAACATTGTCCTAGTTACTAAACTAACTTAATTACTTATTAATTAATTAATTAATGGATTATTTAACTAGTCTAGCCTATTTAATTAAATTAATTATACTAAATCCTATCACTAACATTATTAACCTATTGATTTTCTTTTTAGCCTAAGTTTGTTTATTATGGATGGGTGGTGGGATAATGGAGGATGATTTCATGAGGAAGGGGCGATATGGTATTGCCAGCATGGTGGAAATTTGGAAGGGTGGTAAGCAATAAGTGGTCTGGAGCGGAGGAGGTTTGATGCGATGGATTGATGACACATTGGGACAGGGCCCGCCAGGAAAAACCGCCTCATTCCGGACCCCCCCGTTAAAGGCAGAACAATCAAGGGGGTTCAGAATCGCTTGTAGACCGTCCATCTGCGCGTTGTTAGGATGACCATAGATCTGTGCGCACTTGTTAATTACCATTTCGGACCCCCCCCCGCCCCCCCGCCCCACCGTTAAAAGCATAATGGTCGAGGGGGTCCGGAATCCATTGTCAGCCATTGATCTACGCGCTGTCAGGATGACTGTNCAGAACAATCGAGGGGGTCCGGAATCCACTGTCAGACGTTTATCTACGCGCCGCTAGATCGACCGTCGATATAAGCACGTTCTTTATCCTTCGGGCACGAATGCAACAAAAACTTAGGTTTAGTGCTTTTTGTGGGTTTTGTGCGCTGCTTCCCTTGATTTTGTCTCCGTGGGGTTAGGAAACACCACACAACGTCAAAAATCATGAATTTTCTTTTCTTTTCCTTCCCTTGAAAATGATTTGCAGAAATGAAATATTATTTGCAAGCCAAAATACATCCAGAGTGAAAATTTTCCAGTCACCAGATGATCCTATGAATTATAGGGTTATAACATGTGTTAGAGCAAAGGGCCATTGAAAGGGGACCTTGCGACATTAAGGCATTGGTTGTATTCCCCACTTTCTATTTAATATGATACATCGATATGTTTCTTTCCCATAAAATTAGTCTCATTTTATTGTATGATTCTTTGATCACATACATAGGTTTTTGTCGAGGATACTTTGTTGCTTTCACTTTGTTGGCTTGTTTTTCTTTACAGGTTCAATATCGCATGATTTTTTGGACGGAGTGAGGATGACAATGGCAAGGGAAAATGACATTTAAAAGGTATGTTGTCCATCTCTTGTTAGTTAGTAAACTCAATAATTAAAGCCTAGGGAAAGTCTTATATTATGTTATGTTTTGTTCTAGTTTTGGGTGAAATTAGGGAGATCTGTTTGTGTCTGCACTTACCAATTAGTCCAATAACAACAAGAGAAGAATAGGGGCTAGCACTGGGATGGATAACACCGACTTCTAGCAATTCATGAACAATTTTCTCAATTTCATTCTTCTGAGCAAAGGGATGATGATAAGGCCAACCATTGGGAGGAAGACTGCTCGAGATGAGAGGGATGGAATGATCATGAACTCCACAAGAAGGGGGAAGTTCTCTGGGAGTGGTAAAAACAACTTGGTGGCGGGAGAGGATAGATTGGAAGTCGGGATGCACAAAAGGTGTCTCAACAACATGAATGGAATGGAGTTGGGATATAATTCTCGAATGACCTTTTTTTAGGAGCTTTTCCATGCGATGGGAACTGATGATCTTAGGGGAGCCTGCTATGATGCCTTAAAACTTATATTGTTGTCCCTCCTATTGGAATTACATGGTTAAGTCCTTAAAATCCATGAGGATGGGGCGTAGAGTGCATAACCATTAGACACCAAGAACAATGACAGAACCACCCATTTCTATAGAAAACATATGGGATTTCAGGTGACACTGACCAATTCAGAGTCGCACATTTTCACATTGTCCCCCACATTTCATGGAACCGCCATTGGCAATCATGATTTGAAAATTATTGACGGAACGAATGTAGCAATTGACTTCTTGGGCAATGCGGCGATGAATAAAGTTATGGGTGCTACCACTATCCACGAGGATGATAAATTTCCTATTTTTGATGTAACTAATTAATTTGAGAGTCTAGGGAGCAAAGAAGTCAGTGAGGGCATTAAGTGAAATCATCGGGTCAACGTCTAGTGGATCAGAGGGTGGGGTGAGGTCAGATGGTGGTGGTAGTTCCTCCACAGGCAAAACAACAACATCTTCTTCAGAAAGATCCTCAGTCATAGCCATAAAAATCTTATGTTCCTTACACTTGTGCCCATAATTTTTTTTGTCATCACAATTATAACAAAGACCCTTGAGTTGACGTTCAACCATTTCAACCCTAGTTAATTTCTAGATCTTGAGGGGCATAATTGGTGGGTTTAGGGTGAGGAGGAAAGGAGGGTTTGTGGGTTTGGGAGGATAAAATCTGTTGTGCTTCCTTGGCTCATTGAGTAGCTTCCAACCAAGTCTGGGGGCGTGCCATGAGAACATGGGCACAAATTTCATCTTTGAGGCCATTGATAAAGTATTCCCTAAAGAAAGCATATGACATGCCCTCCATTTGGAAAGCCAAGTGCTCAAATGTGGCAATAAAGTCTTCCACTGTCCCAGATTGCTTTAACTTGGTCAAACGACCTAAATGGTGGGTGTTAGAGTCAAAGCGGTCATAAATTTTGACCACAAACTGTGTCCAAGCAACATACCCTTGGTGTGCCTTTTTTCACCATTGCCACCATTTCCATCGTTCCAGATCTAGATGTAGGACACCATAACAAAGCTTGGCTAAATCATCAGTAATGCCATGCAAAGAGAAATAATGTTCCATTTAGGTGACCTAGCCTGTGGTATCCGATCCATCAAATTTGTTCACCTCAATTCTAGGAGGGTGAAGGTCTCGAGAAAAGTGGGTAGTATGAGGACCTTGGTAATGGGAAGAGTCATGGTCATCCTGATAAGGTGGTTGTTCAAAAGAGGAAGGGTTCTGGGAACACCCCATGCAATGTTCTTTGAAGTCTATGAGGTCTTTGATGTGGGAACATTGTTCCTTAAGGATCTCAATAGTTGAATTGATTGAGCTAAGGTTGGCATTGATAGTCTTGATGTCTTCCTGGTTCTAGTGGGTGTCAACAATCAAGGTATTGAGTTCTTGAACTCGTGTGGTAGCCATTTCGAAAAATGAGGAGGCAAATGGTATAGGGGAAACAAAAGGGGTCTAGAGGGGTGGGTAGGACCATAGAGAAGAAGGGTGTCAAATGATAGGTACCACTGCGATCAAGATGAAAAGGGGGATCCAATGGGATAGGGACCAAATAAGGGTGTCGGAGAAAGCTCGTGTCCAAAAAAAAAAATTGTGTTAAAAATGATAGGTATCACTGGAATCAGGGCGAAGAGAGGAACCTAATGGGATGGGTCCCAAAGAAGTGTGTTGGTGGGACCGTTATACTCACTCCTATGGAGTTATTCTCCAATATGAAGAATACTGCAATGTTGAAATACCCAAATTCTTAACATGAAGAAATGTGTAGTAATTTTGCAACATGAATGCAAGAGGCACAATTGTGCAACAATAGATCTTGTTTGTTTTGTTTTTGTTTTTGTCCCAAGGGTTAGGGTATGCACGGTTTCTACAGACAAGGGTTTTCCATGTGCTATAGTTCTTTGATATACGTACGGGGTCCAACAATAGTACTCGACCCAATATCTTAGGGCACCAACTAAGGAGGCTAGATCGTGCCCATAGCCGTACTACCCGACTACCCAGATACTAGAGAGTATATTTCTTAGTGTTGTTCTCGGTGGCACTATAGAAGTCAAGCGGCTAATCGATTTATCTATGGAGGGCTTCAGGAGATCTAGGCCGATTCGTATACAAGTGTTGTCTGATGCGCTACCACTCGAAGGGGTACCAACAGGGGTTACAAGGGTGGCCAACAAATGTGTGCTTAAGTACCACTTGTATTTCCTACGTCTGTGACTCCCCAACCACGGGTTTATGCGTGCAACGACATATCTTTGTAGCTTTAAGACGCCAAAATACGTCTCTACCTTGAAAAAAATTAACCCACAATTTTCTGCCAAGGAAAGTGCTCTGATACCACTTGTAGTATTCCAGATATAAAATAGTATGCAGAACATAAATAATTTATCTAAAAATGGCAAAAAAACAATGATATAACTAGAACAATGTTAGGATATTTAGACACTTAGGAGTTAGTTAAGATCTACTTGGTCTAATGTGTTGTTGAGTAAAAGTGTGTTTCTTAATGTGTTTCTTTAGTATACATTAATATGCATTTGTAGTTAGGAAATCCAACGATCACGATATGTTTTCAACATAGAGTGATTCGACACTTCATATTTTCCTCGATCTTAACGACCATTGATCCATGGATTAACACCCGATTGGTCCATGATCTCTATTTAAAGAGCATGGAGGGTCATTTGTCGATGATTGATTGTGAGAAACTCTCTTGTAAAATCTCTCTGTAATCTTTTTCTTTTGCATTAATAAACTGCTCCAAGTGGTCGCGTTGACTTGGGCCGTGGATGTTTCCCCGTAGGGGTACCACGTCAAAACATTTGTGTGTTGATCTTTGATCTGGTTGTGTGAGTGGTTACTGGAAGTGTTCGTCCTCTATTGGAATACTTGTGTTGTCGAACATGGTATCAGAGCCTCTTTGAAGACCCGCTCCTGTTGTAGATCGAGATCGTGAAGCCGAGTTGTCTCATCTCCATTTTCTATCATTTCTATACATTTATGGGTTGAGAGGACTATTCCATTGCGTCTGGAGTGATTGTTTCAATCAAGGACACTTTTCGTTTGACTTGAAAAGGTTTATGTTTTCCCAAGATACAACCATTTCAATTAGATCCAAAGGTATAAAACCTGAATACACATTTTTTTTATTTTTGCAAAGTATTATTTTGGTTTTATATTATTTATTTCCAAGTTGCAACTCTTTTAGATATGTGTATTCTCTTTGCCCTGCGCCCTGTGCAATCTCGGCAAATTAGAAACAGATAGGAAAAGGTGCATCTTCCGGGTAAGCTAACTAAGATCTAACCCTTGTTGTCATCGAGAAGCAAAATTTTTTTCTTGTGTTAAAAGAGTTTTTTTTACCACGCTTTCCAAGGCCGTCAACAACAACAACAATAACAACTCCAATCCTCTTGTTAAACAATACAATGTGTTTTGCTAGACCATTTGGTTAAACGTTGCCTTGTTAAGTAAGAGGTCTTGAGTTCACGTCTATCTTTTGTTGCTTTTTTTTTTTAAGTTCATGCTAAAATTGTTAAGTGTATTTCACTTCAAGTATAAAAGTGAGTCACTATAAGTAGCTTTAAAATTTTATTTTAGAGTTATTTATTTTGCATGCAACTTTTCTTTTATAAAGTAACTTCATTGTAAAAGTGATCCCCACTTCTCTTTATAAAAGTGGGTCACTTCATAAAGCAACTTACACTACCACTTGGTCCTTTGGTTACCATTTATGTTTTTTTTTAAATGACATACTCTCACATCCGAAGTCCGTTTTCAGTGTCGTTTTTTTAAAACCACCTAACTTTTTGATATCTTTCTATCCAGATAATCAGTTTCAGTTTTGAAATCTATATTATCTACATATTTAATATGGTTTCTACAAGTAATCTCTTGCTTACCAACACCAACTACTTCCAATGGAAATCTCATATGGAGGATTTATTAAGAAGTAAACGCTGGTACCAGATTACCTTGGGAAATGAAACATCACCCACTGATGTTGATAAGAAATTCAAATGGGATAATAGGAATGACGAAGCACGTGGATTAATCAAAATGTCCATCTCTCGTGATTTAAGGTTCGACCTTCAATCAATTGATCAACCCAAAGAAGCTTGGGACACGATTGAATCTGTGTTTGGTAAACACACTATTATTCGAGCACAACAGTTAGAAAATAAGTACTGACTTTAAGTCCAAATGATTTTTCTTGCATTGAAGACTATCTATCTAAGTTTAAAACACTCAGAACTTTATGTGAAGAATGTAAGATAAAGATAGAAGAAGACCATTGCATCTATCTTATTCTTTCTAAGCTAGGCAGTGAATATTTTGTGTTTGTATCTACCTTTTATGCCATGCAAGAGGCTCTTGGGACAACTTATAAAAAACCCAGTCTTGAGAACTTTTGTGATGCTTTGATTAGAGAGCAAGATAAGCTTGTACAACTTGGAGTGATCAACATTGCAGGTACCTCCAACAAAGCCTTAGTCGCCCATCAAAAAGATAAACCCAAGAATCCCAAGAAGCAACATCCTCGCCACAACAACAAGCAATATAAGGGTCCCAAAACGACTCAGACAACTTTCGCTCCTAATGGTGACAAAGGAGCAAAATATAAAAGTAAGAGGACTGACAGACATTGCAACTTTTGTGATAAAGATGGTCATGATGAGTCCAAATGTTTCAAGAAGATGACAACTTTAAAAACAGTGATGAAGAAGCACGACATCAGTATTGATTCTACTTCTTCTTCTTCTTCTCATGGACATGCACTTTCTACTTATGGTTTCTCCTTCAATACGACTTCTACTTCTTCTGACGAGTGGCTTATTGATTCTAGAGCATCTTATCATATGGCTAAGGATAGAGACATATTTTATGCTCTAAGTGAATGTGACACCAAGAAAATATTTGTTGGTGATGATAGATCTCTTAGTGTTGAAGGATCTGGAACAGTTCAAGTAGAAAAAAATCATTTCAATGATGTATTATGTGTGCCAAGTCTTTCTTGTAACCTTCTATCAGTGTATCAAATCACTCATTCAAGTGAAGGTAAAACCATACAGTTTTCACCTCACAAAGTTGTAATCAAGGATATAAAATATCCTAAGCATGTTCTTGCAACTAGAATTGTTGATGATATTACCAGGTTGTACAAGTTTGACAACTTTGGGTCATCATCTTTTTCATCAGTTTTTGTTGCTCATAGC
>ML814145.1:52174-70924 GCA_009831015.1 Picea engelmannii | reverse complement strand
GAGGCAACAGTTCCGATTCCAGCTTCCGCTACAAGCTTGACAGAAACCTTTGCCTTTGGATTGACCTGACAACCAAATACCAAGTCATCAACAGCTACAGAAAAAGAAATAAAAAATTAAATACATCAATGACATTCATAATCTTACATACACTTCAAAAACACCATATTTAAAGACTAATAAAACCGAAAAAATATTTGAGATATAAGTTATCCTTTTCATTATAAAACATTAAATTGAGTAAATGCTTAATTGCTTTGACAACCTGAAGTGATGTTAACATACATCTCAAAACCATAAAGATACCTGGTGAAGATCAAAAATCAACTGTGCAAGGTCCTCAATAGAGTAGATATCATGATGTGGAGGAGGTGATATCAGAGGTACACCAGGTTTAGAGTTACGCAATCTTGCTATGTAGGCGCTGACTTTCTTTCCAGGCAGTTGCCCTCCTTCACCCGGCTTTGCCCCTTGTGCAATTTTGATCTCCAACTGATCTGCATTAACTAAAAATGTTGGAGTAACACCAAAACGACCTGAAGCAACCTGATAACCAGAAGCCAAGATCAAACTTAGTTTCAAGTTCTGTAATAGTTTAGTATTTACTTGCATTCAAAGTATAGCACTAACATTTATCTGAGGCTCACTTTATGCTTATCAGTTGAAAAGGAATAAAGGAGTCGGGACAAAAAAAAGTGTGTGATTTAAATATATGTTTATTGACTCACAACCCACATATACCAGAAAAAATAATTAGGTAAAACAGATCTCTTGTTTGACAGTACAGAAATGATAATCTATGTATGATGATTTCTAATAATATGTTTGTTTATCTTCTCTTTTTCTTAATAATAACTCGTGCTTAACTTTCAAAAATTAGCAAATTGGTTGATATCCATCAGAGGTAGCAGCAAGAATGAATATTACAGATGAGAGGAAACACAAGCATCTCCTGAAAGATCACCAACATATGCACCTGTTTAATTGCACTAGTGGCAGTGTCGCTATTTCGAAGACCTTTAAGGTGTGGAAATGTTGATGAATATCCATCAACTACATCCGATAGCGGTCTCCAACGCACAGGATCCTTCACAGATATGATTCCCAACATTGATATTAGAATATACTCATCTAAATTTACCAACCATAAGCATGTAAAGTAGAAAATAATTGAGAATTCTATATGAATGACCTAAAAATGGATATTATTTAGCCCATGGGAGCACGGTCTAGAGGCAAGCAGTGAGGTGATTGGGCTTGTATTAACACAGAGATCTGGGTTCAAAACCCCCTGAGTGGGTGCAGATGAGGCCAGGTGCAAGTCCTGCGTGACTTTGACAGCATAGATACACCCCCCATGGCATGGAAGCTTACCCAAAGAGATTTTATAAGATGTATTTCTCAAAAAAGGATATTAAAAGTTGTAGATGAACATTGAGATTCATATTCTAAATACCTGCATTACAAGATTTCTGAAAAAATGCTAAAAGAGTAAAAATATCAACTAACCTCACCACCTTCCCCTGAATTTGATTTTCCTCCTATTCTATTCATTGCTATGGCAATCGATTCATGTGTTTCCCTTGAAATAGCACCAAGTGACATGCCCCCAGTGCAAAAGCGCTGCACAATTTCTGAAGCTGGTTCGACCTTTCCCACGGGAATAGGAGGTCTATCACTTGCAAATTCTAGGAGGTCGCGAAGGACCTGCAGAAAATGAAACAATCAGGCAGAGTAATCAATTGCTGTAAAAGTCCTAAAATATAGATAGAATAGTCTTCTTTAACGAAACATTTCACTCCAAATTCAGCACATACTACTAGATCTTAGAAACCTATTTTCATATGAGGGTAGCTACAAGTGAAAAATGTGCCCATAAGCAGCTTACGTTTACTGGCCGGTTAGCAAGGTGTTGCTGGTAGACTGAAAATGCATTTTCATTTTTCTCACGAACAGCTTTATGTAACAACTTTGACATCTCTGGATTATTGCCATGATATTCACCTGCCGGATTACATATGATTTTAGTATATGCACATTACATAATTACAAAAGACCCTTGAAATGTTTAAAGCTATTATTAGAGGTTGCCACAAAGAAAACATATTAAGAAAGTAATCAAGTTTAATAAATATGTAGCAATCAAAAATAATCAATAGAACGCAAGGGCATACAATTTATAGATGAAGAATCAATTGTATAAAAGGATTAACCTAAGAAATAATCACATCCAAACCGAATTTAGAGGTGGGCCAGTTGAACAGGGACATTTTATTAGCATAGAAGGTGTGAAACAATGGAAAACACAAATATCAAGCTGGTGCGATTTTAGCACATGCAATAAACTTTAGAGCCAATCTTCTAGGATTAAGACAAAAGCAAAAAGTTACAAATGTCGGCTTGTATAGATTCTAGAATAGTGTTATTTTAAAAATGACCATGGCACATTTTATTAGCTTCGTGCTCCATACAAATGTGAAAGTTCAAAGGCCACAAGTTGTAACAATGTAGAAAGTGAACGTCCAACACATTGAACATCTATGCCATAGGTACAAGATGACATAATATCATTTTATTAAGGTCCACAAATGACCAAAAGATTAGGTCAAATGGACTAGAAAGTACAATCAGTGATAATAAGTTGTAGGATTGCAAAAGGTTACTCTAGATTCTAGAAAGATAAAAAGTAAAAGATATCTACCAATGCTTAACCGAATCAGTGAAAGCTCGGGTGTTGTTATCACCCCCACAAGGGTTCAAGTCTCTCAACAACACACTTTTTCTTATGCTTGTGCTTGTGCTCGTGCTCGTCCTCATGATTGTGTGCATTTGTGCTTTGTTAACACAAGGGGGCGCAAGGAACAAGTGCAAGCCTTAGGTGACTTTGGAAAAATAGATACTCCCCACTTGTCGCTGCTTAGTCGAACAATACTTCAATAGCATGCCAAGACATTTATGTCCGAGTGTTAAATATAAAATAGAGCAGTTGTCACTAAATTAGGTTGACCAAAAGCTTCTGTCCAAGAAAAAAGTAAAAGATATCACTGACTAAATCACTGATACATTGCTTGATGATGTTTCCAAGGGAATATCCAAAGCTAAGAGGAACTGGTTGGGTGGTCCTACGAGGATCTCGAAAACAACTAGCAAAGAATCTCCAAATATTTAAGGCCAATGGGAAGAATCTAGTAATATGAGTCTCAATGTCCAGATTGGATTGTCAAGTAGGATTGTGTTCAGAAATAGTACTCTTTCGTGTCCTCGTTGAGATGGGTCATTCGGCTACCAAACATGAGGTTCTAATTAATCTCATTGATCTAGTACATGTTGTATACAACTCTAGAGGGTCTATGTAATGCTTGGTGCTAAAGTAGGTTGAAAGATAGATGTAAACATGCTAACAGGGTAGGGTTTGGAATAATCTTGTAAGGTTTCTTCTCTATGAGTCACCACCTCACCCATGAAGAGAGATAGGCACCTCTAAACAAAATAGTTAAAAGTGGAACAGACAATAATATCTTTGATGGATCTCATAATTAGGGTCAGTGATATTTTCTGATATTTTCATTCTTACAACATTGTTTTTCATTCTTACGACATTTTCTGATACTTTCCCCCATGTTGCCGATATTTTCGTTTTCGGACCCTCGACGATATTTTTCTGATGTCGATGTTTGCAACACTATAATAAATAGGGCCCCTAAAATAAAATGATCCTCAAACACCACCTCCTGCAAATGGGAGAACTGGCATATCCTCTCCTCCACATAATATAATAATCAGAGTCAACCATGTTATCCCCATTTTGTGGGATGACTAAGGAGATGACGTCTCGAGGCCCTTGGGTTGCAGATATGGAGTGTCGAGAGACCACATGACTAGCAGTGTCCACTTGCACATACGGAAGCCCGCTCTATCACCACATTATGATCCATTGTCAGCGCATCCACCACACCAACCAACTTCTGGAAGGCATATGGGTCTTGCTCCATGCGGTACAAGTCAGGTATTGTGGCAAGTATTCACCCTAATATTTGAGGCATTTAAACATGTTGTATTTAAGTTTCTTTTGATTATAGAACGTCTGCTTGGACATTATGCTTTTGACCCTGTTTCACCTTGGTGAGTGTCATAGATTTCCTAGTAAGTGGCCAACCTTTGAAGGAAGGTTTGTGACTTGGGATCCCTTAAGGGGTTGTCGTACCATTCTCGACCATACTTACCACTTTTCACTCATTACATTCCCATCATATTTCCCTCTTCTAGGCCCTTTGATTTTAGCGACCCAAGAAGGGCATGTACCTCATTTCATGGGAAGAAGGGGTTGAAAGCCCAGAGGGATTGTTGGTGGCTAAAAAGATAAAAGCTTAAATATAGACCTTCTAGATGCTTCGCCCAAGGATCCCCAACAAAACAATGAAACACTTCTCTATAAGAAATGGGGGACGTACTAAAATAAATGATAGTGAATGCTTAAGGGGTTAGTTGGAGGATGGGAAGTCTCATCACGAGCCGGCGTATCATGATCATGGGTATTTAGCGGTATGACACTACCATCATCTGGTCACCAAGCCAGGGTAGTGGTTACACAACTGAGAGAAAGAGGGTCTCATCACGAGCCAGCCTTCTCATTTTGGCGAGGTATTTGTGAATGACACTATCGTTATCTGTTCCTTAAAACATGAAAGAAATATAAAGAGAAAGGAAGAGCTAAGAAGAAAGAACGGCAAGAAGATGGGCTTGGAAAAAGTGCATCGCAAACGAAGGTGCCACACACCCTCTACAAAGGCACCCATAAATGAGATAATACGAGCCCTTGTATGTCATGAAAATCATTGACCTATGAAGTCTAAATCCCCTTCCACCTAATCATCCATTACATAACCTTGAAACGCCATTCTTTGGAGCATCCCCTACTTGAGGGTTTTGGTCTACCCAATAGGACTTTTATGACACCCCTCCCATACTTAAACTTGGTCAATTGTATAGGGTCTTTGAGCATCAAACAACTCTCATTTTCTATACTCTGAACCCTTCACTAACTTTTTCTAACCTTAGCTTAGCTAAAATCACTAACTAACTTGCTGTTGATTTTTCACTATCTTTTCATGCAATTCTGAGCAATATTTCTTGTGGCTGTTACGAAACTTCATTGCTGTTATAAATTGTTAATTTGCTGCAATTTCATATCAGCCAACATATATTTTCATTTTTCTATTGTTTGTTCAGATTTTACTATCATTTGGTACTTGGAATTGCCATATATATGTTGTATTGCTCTTGTTCTGGGCAGGTACACAGATATTCTTTCTTTGCCTCAATTTTACAGACATAGACCTTTTGACTTAGGTAACCGGTGAGAGGGCTCTCCAATCTTGGCCATTTACTTGCCTCTCTGATCCCTTGAGGTTACCAGGGACACCTCCCCTGGGCTGGACCTCTTCCATACCTAAAACGTGGGGATTTCCTACTAAGGTGATAGTGGTGGGTTATCCTGTAGCTATGTCAATTTGACTTACTTGTCTTTGGCCTTGGACAAGTACAAATTCTGTGATAACAGACACCATAGATGAATAATCTCCGATTAATCAAATCAAGCTCAATTATTCCCAATGCAATCAACGAAACAATTAATTCAAAATAATCCTGATTATTTCATTTATCACTACATGCTCACCAAGATCAGTTGATTTTTCCCAATTATTTCTCAATTATTGTTGGATCTGCAAATCAACGCTATTTTCACTGCCAGTAAACCCCTTTTTGACCCATCAAAGCCACTTCTTTCACCTTAATTACCACTCTTTTTGTCATAAAGGTCATTCAAAGGCTCATGAGGTAATATTACTGGTTTATTTGTGTTTCCCCATAGTTTTTAATGAAATAGAATGATTAAAAGTGTGTTGTGGCACAAATGATGGTTTATTGAGCTCAGGTCTTGTAACCATCATTGAGGTCTGGTAACCCATGTCGTTGTTCCTTATACTTCCATACTTCTAGAAGGAAAATCGTGACCTGGGTTCTCTCCACAGCAGCATCGACATGCTCCTAATCTCATCACATTGATTCTAGAACGAGTAAAGAAGGGCGCTAGTTGCAGTCAAAGTCACGGTCAACCCTCTTCTCCATATCAGCGCACCAACAACAAATCGGCTCAACGACAAAATTCAGAAATATTCTCATGCATTTCATGTCAAGAGAATATCTCATGAACAAATTCAAGCTATATTCGCATCCTCCAAGTTTAATTATATCGCCTGTTGCTATTTTCTTCATATAAACGATATGACCAATGCATGAAAACGGGATTTGACCAGAAGTCGTTCTCCGCATATTTGGAAACAATGATTATATTTAAACCTGTATCTGAGTATTGTAATGAAAGTATGGTATTGTGAGATAGACCATTAATATTCAGACTGTGAGATCGTTAGCTATTGTATCGACTTGTATCTTTGAGTTTGATTAATAAAATGTTGGTGTTCTCAGAGTTCAATTCATGGTTCTAATTGCTCTTCTCCTTTAGTCATTTTAGTAACGGGACGCCAATTGGGAGGGCCCACCAAGCTGGCTAACATTGCCCTGTACAATTTATGTAGGATTGTAAGTGTGATTTGTGAATTTCCTCTGTTTGTTTAATTTTTGTTTTCATTTAGATTAAGTAATCAATTTTGTGAATGTTTATGCTCTAATTGTGTTCATTGTAACATCTTGTTAATAGCTCTCCTTTGAAAATGGGAACTGCGCCATCTATAGCCATATTAAAAGATGAGTAAAATAAATTATAAACATTCTAGGTTTGCCCATGAGAATCAAAGCTACCGATAAAAATTGCAGTGCAAACAGAGGAGGTCACTGCCTTTGTGGAAGCTACCAAAGTTGGGAATTTCTGTCGATGGAAACAGTCCTAATTTCTAATGGAAGAAACAATAAAAATTATGAATCATGTTAGTGAATGTTTGAAGTGTGCCTTCTTGGTAATTTCTACATAAAGAAGAAAGCAATATGAAGCCTACCCAGAGTTGAAACATAGCCAGTCAAAGAAGTATTACTTATATGAAGCAGGGGAAGAGTTGGGAAGAACACTTAACATAAAAGGATCTTAGAACCTAAAACAAGGGATGTTACAATCTTTTAGTTTAACTAATCCAGTGTTCCAACAAATCCAAGGAAGATTGCATTGCATCATTCAAGGAATGTCAGCACCTGAATGAAAGAAACCACTGGCACTGAATGTCAATACCATAGATTTAACATTCTCGCGTTTTGTTGTTGAAAATGCAACATATACTACATTAGAAATCAATATACATGTATATCAAGATTGACACATAAGGGAGCCACAAAGAAAATCTATCCTTTATTTTTCCTTTACTTACTTCCCTCTTTCTTAATAATATAGTCGATACCTGAACCAGAATTAATGACAGATCAAAAACCGCAATCATAACTACAACATCAGATGGTCAAAGTTATCGAACACTACCTCCAGGTCTAAACTGTATAAAGCCGAAGTTTTCAAGCCTTCTAGCAGTATCCTCGGAGAAGGCTTTCACCCAAAATGACAATGATTCACGTGCCAACTGCATTGACAGAAAACTGTTGCATTAGTAGATTCTTAGTTTTCATACCCAATCTGAGTTTTCTAGAGTCTAGACACTGAACACTATCCATTTGACAAGAAAAATAAACGAAAATTATTACACTTGTGAGTCAAATGTGTATATTTTAAAGTATTTACTTTAAGGGCAGTAATAATGGTCATTATCAAGTTTAAGAAAATGATTAAGACACAGCTTAAAATTTACCGCACAAAACAATATTATTTAAAAATGCTTAAATAGTATAAATAAGACACTCAAATCATTCAACATCCATGACAATAACCATGCAATTATAATTAATCACCAAAATTGACGACTATGTTATTGCTTTGGGATGACAAGTTTGCCTTCCAAAACAGATACTTTTACCCATTATGAAAAACTAATGAAAATTTATTGAAATAATGTCCAACCATAAAATATATTTGAATGCACCTCTGGGAGTATGTATTGATCATTCAATGTTAAATGTTAGTAACATTAATAACACGATATGTGATTAACATGTAAAATAAATGCAATGTGAGGATTAGCTTGTTCAACCACCATAACTATATGAGTGTGCAAAATATGATGCAACAAGAGATGATAAACATGAGTGGTACATGTATGCATTCACTGGCATACTACCTCAAGCTAGCCCTGTGATGTACTTCCCGCAAAATCGATACGAGACATTTATTATTTTCTCCATACATGTGTGTCTCTCATATTTTATACATGCAAAATTAGCATGGTATCATAGGTGAACACATATTACTAAAGCAACACAAAATCTAAGGTCGTTTAAGGATCTGGTCAGCATCAAAAGACATGGTAGGCATCTAAAGTATTGAAATCTATGTCAAAGTGAGAAGCCCTGAATTACCCAAGGAGCCAAGTTAATCAAAATGTGTCAAAGTGAGAAGCCTTGAATTACACAAGCACACGAGTTAATTGTTTAGTTCAAGATTAAGAGAGAGGCAAAATAAGTCTTAAGTTTCCTAAGTAGAAACTATGAAATGATTGAAAGAAAAATATGAGAGTTTGCACATTATGAACAACATCAAGATATGTTCAAATAGCATTACTGAAGAGGAGTTTCATACAAAGTTTTACCCTTCATATTGGCATGAGTGATGAATAGTGATTCTCATTACATGACAGGTTTTGCAAGGGTAACTTGCAGGGATGGTGATGAGCTTGAGATGCATACCTCTTATTTTTTATTGATGACAGTGCATCTTGAGATAGTGATGATTGTGGATCCTCCATGATGTCCCTTGAAGATGGTTGAGCATAGTGGTTCTCCTTGATGGATTATGTGGTTGATGGTCTTGGTCCTGTTAACCCCCCATGCCTATTGGTAACTAGAGGAGATCATGTCTCATGGCCCGCAATGGAGACAATGATCCTGACCATAATAATGATCAGCATGTCCACAGATAGCAGCCCAGCAGCCCCCATCAGATTGCCTTTTACTGCTATAGATTTGTCAAGCTCATCACATCCAGACAAGTCAGTGTATGGGAGATGGTAAGCTAGCGTCACCATGAGGTATGTGATTCCTTCTTTCATGCAAAGTGTTGTGCTTAATGTACTAGACATGTGGATGAGGATCATTGATTGAAGTTGGATAATGGATCACTGGCTCAAGAAGTTATGTTTGTTGCCTTGTTTCACCTTGTTGGTCAGCTTCTATGCCCTAGTCCCGTGTTGTCACCACCTAGGGAAAGGGAATACTATTGGGGGGCCCTCACAAGGGTAACGTTTCGTTCCCCACCATACTTGCACTTTCCATCCTGGAGCCTGTCACGATGTACTAAACTTCAGTAATCGGTCATGGTTCATTATCTCGTGAGAAGAAGAGGTTGAAGGCCCAGAGGTTGACGCGGCTGCTATATATAAAAAATGATAAATTCCACCTATAAAAACCAAAGGCTAGCTTGAGCGCTACCCCCTCTAATGGTAATCACCCCTTGTCCTGATGCACTGAATGCACATCTATAACAGGACTTTAGCCCAATGAAAAATAAAAGAATAAAGCTTGAAACCTGTAAAGGGGACTTGCAAAGAAATAAATGGGTATCAAAAGGCAATTAACGGGTTCAGAATGCAGAAAGTACCAAGGAAACGGTACCTCAAGTAGCAAGCGCTCCCTCTGAAGAGGCTCTCATAGATATGAATTTAATGACACCATAAGCCATGAAGTAAGCCCAACAAGTACCACTATCACACTTACTCTTGAAGGGTTCTTTTCTTTCACTGTTTCCCTCAGGACCTATCCCTCTACCTGGGTCTTTTCTTTCACTATCTTGGTTGGAACACCTAATAGGGTTGGATGAAGGCCCTCCCACATTCAAACTTGCAAACTCACATGAAGTCTTGAACCGGTGTGATACTTGAAGGGGACACTGAGGTGAATTATTCATATGGCTTATATCTTAAGTAACAACTTACTTTGCATGACTCAAGGACTAATATCTCTTATGGACATTGGCTTACCTGATTTTATATTTTGTTTTGATTTGGATAGCCCTGATATGGTTTTTTAAGGACGCCCCGTGCATTCACCCAGGACATTGTGCCGTTACTACAAGATTTTTTCACGTGTGATGCAAAGCAGTGAGTCACCCAGTGACTTGCCACATTCATACATGGGCTCTCACATCTTCGGGAACTTGGACGATGGAGAGATAGGCTTGGTTTTGACAGATATGATCATGGTCGCGCAGAGATGGGAAAAAAGCCCACACCCTGGGCTATACACCCTAGAACCTATCTTGCATTGGATGGAGGACGTTGCATAGGGAGATGATGGAGGACACCCAGAGAGGATGCACAACCCTCTCCTCTTTAGACACCACCCATTTCACCTTGGACGTTGGACTTCTAGGTGATGACATCATGCTAGGGTTTGATGGATGATGATGGGGTTTGCTGCCACTTGGACTCGATGGATGATTTTGACATGGACGAAGCATTCTTCCACCACCACTGCACCTCAGATGATGACACCTGGCCTTGGAACCCTCTTATCCCATCAAGGGAATGACATCACCACATGTGTGACCTATCTTGTATTATTTTTGCACATTTATCATTTGTAAAGGCAAATGTAAGGGGTCAGCCCCACTTAAGAGACATGACTTCTCATATTGGTGACTTTTGGAGCGCTAGGTTTCCCTATAAATAAGGCTAGCGGTCCCTCATTTTATCATTGTCACTTCCTCACTCACTTTAGTGGGGGCAACTCTCAAAAAGTTTGCTATTTTTCTTTGTCTAGCTCTTTTTACTCATGCGCTACTCTTGGAGGAGGATTTTCGTGGACGATTTTCTCTCTTGGATAGTTATTTTCTGCAACTACGGTTTGAAAGGTCTAGCTACTTGGAAGAAGTAAATAATTTGTTGTAATTTCTTTGTCTCTAGCTAATGTTAAAGTTGTTAATTGCTATCTTGTTGCAAGTTTCTTTGTCTTGCTGAAACCCTAGGAAGGAGATATAAGTGTGTCTCTACTTCATAAAGTCTTTAATGTCCAATTTTGTGTTAAAAGTCTAAGGCCCAAAAGTGCTTGCACTTTAGGGTATTAACCCTAGCCTTTGATCCTTGACCTTAGTGGAATAAAGCAATGTTACCGACATCGCGATATTATCACCAAATTCAAGGTTGGCGATATTATCGCCAGAAAAAACATCGACATTTTCTTCCGGCAATAATATCGCAAGTCGATGGTAAATGTCACAGAGCCCGCAGAAAGTCGCGTTTTAAAAGCGATTTTTGGGTTTTTTAGTCTCATTTTGCAAATAGATTTTGGGGTTTGTAGAGCAAAGGAGCAAGAGCTGAAAAATTAGTTTTTTTTGTCATTTTGCAAACAGAAAGAGGCTAGTAATCTACTAATTAATGGTAATATTAAATTCTTAAAGTAAAAGTGACATTCTCCTTTATCTTTCATTTTCATCGTTTTAAATTTTTAACATTATCATTAATTGTTTCAGGATGTTTGAGAGTGGTTCCTACCTCATTGGACTTCACATGGAGAAAGTGGAATTTTAGGTCCCATTCAAAATTCAACAGACTTAATGGTTTTCAGGATTTCAAGATTGGTAATATTGCAACATTTCCACTAGATTCTATCATGTATGAGGATATGGAACTAGCATTTAGTCAAGAGCACCAAGCCCTCTATGTACCTCAATGTTGGTTGCATTGATTGTTGAACTCTTCTATCATGACCCTAGTAAAAATGTACCCTTCACTCAAGTAAAATCACTTATTAGGCATGTTAAGCTTTTTCTATCTTATTTTAATGCTTAGAGGGTGACACTAATGATGAGGATCCTAATATAGGCAATGATTTTGATGATATGTAGTTATTTGTTGTAGCGTGATTTTTTTTGGACTCTAGAGGCCATTTACATCCTCTTTGTTGATGTATTTTGGTTCAAAGATGGATTGCACTCCATGCTATTTTGGTTATATACACCCTTACTTGCTATTTACATAAGAAACTTTGCATATTTGTGTATAATGGTTTGGATTCATATGGATGCACGTGAATATATCTTCACGAACTCCGATAGAGAGAGTTGTACTTGGCAATAGGACCAGTAGAGGACACCAGAGTCTAGCTCATGCTTCTTCTACACAACATCAGAGTCCAATGCCATCCCTAAGGCCTTCTTCCTCTAAAGGAAAATCCATTTCTAGAGCCATCACCTTTGCTCGTAAAAGGGGAAGAGGGAATCGTTAGTTTATTTATCTTATTTCATTGTAGATGACTCATGATGATGAGATACATTTTTAGATTTTTTGATGATATTTTGAGGCTTTAGAGTCAGGACATGATTCAGTTTTGATCTGTGATGTATTCGAGTTTACTAGACATCTTATATATCAATTCTCTTTTCATATTTATGTGGAAATGCATTTATTTGATGTTGTTGATGCTTTAGATATTTTAAAAAATGAAAAAAAAAAAAGAATATTTTTGTATTTTTTTCCTTCTTATGACATTTTCCGATATTTTCCCCGATGTCGATATTTTTGTTTTCGGACCCTCGGTAATATTTTTGCCAACACGATGTTAGTAACACTGGAATAAAGAGAAGGGAAAAACGACACTTAGGGCCCAAGAGTGTTTGCACCCTAGTTACCTTTTCCTTTAAAGTCTAAAACCTAAGGCCCAATAGTGTTTGCACCTTAGGGCTTAGACCTAGCCTCTCTTATTTCATCTAATTCAAACTTCAAGCTAATGCATTTGCGACTCCATGAGCCCTAGAAGATAACGGTGTTGAGATTTGGGTACCTTGGAAAGTGGTCCCTTGTGGTTTTGGGCCTCTAACCACAAGAGGGAGATGTTTGTACCATTCTTCCTTGTACTTTATGTCTAATTTCACTTTGACTTAGGAGATTTAAGTCAAAAGTGAAATTTGTCACTTTTAGCCTAAAGTGACTAATTATTCACTAAGTGGGTGAATGAGGGGACATAAAGTGAACTTAGGGAACTTAACCCAAAGTGGGTTTTGAGTTTAGATTCTTTTGGAGAGATCTCAACCATTGATTAGGGATGGTCTGGGGTGATCCTAGCCATCCATAATTTAGGTTTCCTTATAGAGGCAAGAGGGGCGCAAGGGGCAAAGAGAGGCTCATTCCTTGTAATGTTCACCAAGAGAGTTCGGAGAGGAGCAAAAGGATGAGGTTGGAGGCATTGGATGAGGGAAGCTTTGTTGAAATATTGTAACTTCGAAGAATATTCTAATTATATTTGAATTATTATCTTATAGATCAAATCCCCTTTTGCGGATTGATCATGTCGGGTCTTGTATAAGATCAAATCCCCTTTTGTGGATTGGTCAAACTATATTTATATGGTGGTATTTGTAAAGTCCACCCCTAGTGTTTATAAAGTGGTTTTAACCACTTCTAGAAGCAGTCAACCCTACTAAGTGAAGAGACATAACCCTAGCGCCTCCTCAACTAGTATTTATATGTGAGGATGGTGCCTCACTTATACACACTCACACTCACTCATATAGTGCGCATATCTTGAAGGCAGTTGCAGTTGCAGGAGGAAGGAGAAGAGAGGCGCATGCTCAGTCTTGGTTTATCTTTGGTGTTTTGGTCTTAGTCTTGGCATTGTATTGGCAATCTGTTATTGAGGAAGATTTTGTTGGGTTTTCTCCCCCATGAGGGTTTCTTAGGATAAAATGTTGCCTACCTTATGACTGTGTTTCTTTCAGTGATCCTCTTTATGTTGTTGTTTTGGAAATGCGTTGAATGCTCGTGTAATTTGGAAATAACCTAATAACAACAATAAAAACTTAACATGGTATCAGAGCTTGACTGAATAGAGCATCTTTCACTGGGTATCTAAAAACGTCACTGTTGTCGTACAAGAAAATTAGGGCTTGTTACTGAAGAGGGATTTTTTACCAAAAACTATCTAGGGAAGTGCGCCCTACCCTAGCGCATCTTTTGGCAACTTGAGCGAACTTTTTCAATGGCCAGATTCTGCGAAAAGCCAAACCCTAGTTTTGACTAGTACCAGAATTGCACATGTCAAGTTTCAAGGGGTAAAACTTGGAATTTTCTGAAACAATCAGCTCCAGCAAACTCGCCTCAACCCAACACATCCCCTGGTAAGCTCAGTTTCAATTTTTGAGCATTTCATTTTCTGGTCATTTTCTTAGCTCCATGTCAAGATCTCTGCAAGAACCAAACTTGTTGACAAGTTAGAAGGCATGGAAAACTTCTGTGCCTGGAAGTACAGAATTGGACTCATTCTTGAAGAGAATGACCTTACAAAATTCATAAAAGAAAATGTATCAGAAACCGAAGAAGAAGCAGCCAAAGAGAAGTACAAGAAGGATATGATTAAGGCCAAAAGAATAAATGCAGATTCCATTAAAGACCACTTGATCCCTCGGGCATCTTTTAAGAATACTCCAAAAGATATGTTTGATGCCCTAACCAGGATCTATGAAGGAAAGAACATCAACCAGAAGATGAATTTGAGAACCCAACTCAAGAACACAAAGATGCAGAAAGGAGAAACAATTCAAGACTATTTCTCTAGGGTTTCTCAATTCAAGGAACAGTTAGAGGCAATTGGAGACAACTTAGATGAAGATGAACTCATAATGACAACTCTTAATGGTCTCAGAAGACCTCGGGATGCCTTCATCCAAACTATTTGTGCAAGAAAAGAGAAACTCCAATTTGACAGTTTATGGGAAGAATGTGTTCAAGCAGAAGCCAGAGTGGTCAACTGAGAAGTCGTCCTATTAAGAGATGAAGATCAAGCCCTAGCTGCTCATGCTTAAGGAGGAAAGAAAAAGTCTCATTTTCAAAAGGAGATCCACTTTCATAAAGAATCTCACCCTCCAAAGAGATTCCAAAAATATCATAAGGGTCAAAGAAAGGGAAAATATTTCTCCTCCTATCAATGTTATCATTGTGATAAGATGGAACATGTTATCGCACAATTTGTACTTGCCCAAAAGCCAAAGGCAAGTGAACAATAAATTGGCATAACAAGAGGTTGTCATATCATTGTCACCTAAATAAGACACCTCTTTCTCTTTAGGGGTGAAAGCCCAGGGGAAACATCCCCGGTGACCTGGGGGTTTGAGAAGGAAAAGGTTATAGTATCGAGAAAGTTCTTCCCCTCTCTCAAGTCACACTAATCAGAAAGTCCCAAAGGTTTAATAATATGAAGCAAAAATATGCTTGAGTGTAACTGCCCAGAACAAGACAACAAGAAAACACTATTTGCAAGTAACAATTGATATTAGTGCTTCGTAAAACCTTGGACTTTCAATAAAAGCAATAAGTTGATATACAAGATGAAGCAAACAGAAATTTATAACAACAATGTATATATATAATGACAGCTTCACAATTATGCCTTAAACAAGCTTAAAAAATGACCCAAAATGGTAACCTAGAATTAGCAATATGCTATCACTTGTCAAAAGCTAAATAGGCAAATGTAAAATCAACTTTAACACATGCTTTTAAGAGCTTTTATTGCTGTAATATATGGTTGTAGCTTACTTTTGTAATAGAAACAAGAATGTTAGTAAGTTAGTCTAATCTAAGGTTAGGAATGGTTAGCAAAGAGCTTGAGGTAGATGGTTTGAGGGTTGTTTTCATCAATCAATCAAATGCAAGGTATAAACTAGTGCCTTCAGGGTTAATGGATTCACTTTTTTGCAATAGCAACTTTGAAGGAAACAAATGATAATATGTGAACTAGAGACAAGAGGGAGGATGGTTGAGGTGTTGGTAACCCAAGGCCTCAATCATCAAACCCTAGAAGGAAAACGGCTACTAGGAAGTAGGTAACCCTAGGCCCTAATGGTTTTCCTTCTTCTTTAGCTCAAGCTTGAGATAAATAAAAGCTTGATGAAGCAATGGTTTTAGAGTGCTACAAAGGTAGGGCTCTAGCACATGCTTCAATGGAGATGTATTCTAGCAAAATCAAATAGGTGGATAGCTATTGAGATAAGGACAATAACATGTGCTTAATCTCCTCGAGTTTTACACTAGCAATTTCATAATCTTAGTAAATGCAAAATAAAAGATACCATAACCATTCAAAGAAAGAAGAATTGCATATTTTCACTTACATTCACCAAGAATAATCTAGTAATTTTCCCTAGTTGAAGACTTTCCACCATGAAAATGCCAAAATACACCAAAAGAAGCCTCCTCCAAGAGTTGTGCACCACTTAATTTTAGCAAATAAGCCATAACGAGGCTGAATTTCAGATCTCACACTTGTGTGAGTGAAAGATGATGAAAAAATACAACGTATTTTTCCCTTATTTATACAATTCAAATGACCTTTAATTACAAATTAGGTCAAAAAAGGCCGACATGGGAAGTTACATCAAATATCCAGTTTTTTACATAAAATTAACAAATTAAACCCTAAAATGTGCAAAAGAGGTGGCGTCATGCCCTTCTAGGGTGACGTTGGGCCTCCTAAGTGAGACGTTGGCCTCCAGGAGCAAAACGTTAGGCCTTCCAAGGCCTCCGGATCATGCCACACATGCCACTTGGCACACAACTACCACCATCATGTCCATCTAACATTGGGTGACATCATGGGCCTTCCAAGGCCAACGTTTAGGGGGAAAGGCAAGACCCCCCTGGGTCCAGGCCTACCAAGGTGTCTCTGGTGGAATGTCCTCCTCTCTCTCTGATGCAAGCCCCTGGTTGGGGTCTCAGCATCCATCTGGTAGGATTTTAGCCCTATGGAGGTCCGAGCTAATCATCTCCCCATATGTACTTGTCCATCGGGCGTGGTCCTGCAGTAACAATAAGTACATCCTCCATGTTCATAAAACCCCCTTTTCCCAAACAAGTGCTCAAAGATGTTATGCTATTCTACAAACCAAGTTTGGAGAGGGTTCCAGGACGTCCTATTGGGCTAATTCTCCATAGGTGTGGGGTGTTTTCCAGGTGAAGACCAATCTAGGTCATGTAAGTGCGTGAGATGGTGTGGGGGATGTTTGGGCAAGGGATGCAGTGATGACAGGAAAATGTAGGTCTTACTGTGGGTGCCTCTGAAGAGGGTGAGTTGCACCTTGTCATGGATGCAATTGTTTCCTAACCCATTCAATGCCATTTTACTTTTATCTTATTGCTTTTTCTTTCAAGAGAATAGTTGGGGGACATTGCCCTAGCGTGGTGACCAATGGTGACAGCGTTACCCACAAGCATTTCACAGAGATGAGAAGGTTGGCTCGTGATGAGACCCCCTTTCTCTTGGCTATGCCACCAAGAGCCACTACCTTGACGTGGTGACCAAATGAATAATAGTGTCATACCGCTACATGCCCATGGACCTAATAGGTTGGCTCATGATGAGACCCCCTATCCACCAACTAGGTCTTGAGTTTTATCTTTTTGTGGGTCCCTTCTTTTCTTGCTGAGAAGCCTTTTATTGCTTTCTCGGGGATCCCCGGGCGAAGCATCTCAAGGTTTTGATCTTTGGCTTTTAAGTTTTGCCAGCTACTTTTACCCTCTGGGCCTTTAGCCCCTTCTTCCCACAAGGCAAGGTACAACCCTTACTAGCTTGGCAAACCCAATGCCCGAACCAATGTAGGGAAAAGATGAGAGGGAAGATGATGAAAAGTGATAAGTATGTAGGAATGGACGATGACCTTTCATAAACCCACCCAGTGGCAACTCACTCCTAAGGGAACCAACTTGCTAGGGCATTCTATCATCCCCCCCAGGTATGGACAAGTCAAAAGGCATAAATTCCAAGCACACGTCATGAAGCAAAAGAGAATTAAATGCACATATTCAAATGCTTTGAGAATCAGAGTCACACATACCATGATACCTGGACTCATTACCTCAAGGAGCAAGACCCACTGCAACTTCAGAACCAGGCCAATGGGATGGATGTTGTTGTTGCTGATAGAATGGAGGCACTGAAGAAGAAGGATGGGCCATGTTATCGCACAGTTTGTAGGAAAGGTTTAGGTACCTTGAGTCAAGGCTTGAAACTGGCGTAACAGGAGCTTCCCCACCCACTGTCACCTCGATGGGGAGCTCTTTCTATTTAGGGTGGCTAATCCCAAGGGAGACATCCCTAGTAATCTGGGGTTCTGAAAGGTCTAAAGGTCTAAAGGGTCAAGATGATGGTTTCCTTTCACAGATTACTGCCAAAGAGATAGTCAAAAAGAAGAAGATATTCCACTGGATGGCACCTGTTTGCGAGACAAGGCAAATAAAACTAAAAGAGTGTGTTGTAGTGGTTAGTACTTCACAATATCAATGACTATCTTTTATACATATGAGCATTAATGAAAGTAATTATTGACGAAGTCAATGATTGCAATAAAAGCTTATATCTTATGTAACTTCTTCAATAAATACAAAAGAGATACTGGCATTCAATGTGTAAAATCAAATCTTTGTATCATCACAATGCAATAAATATCACAAATCTGCTCATATAAATATTGCTGCTGCGTCACTATTGCAGAATTAGGGTGACGTCAGCTCTAGTATTAGGTCAAAATTAAAGACAATGAGAAGAACGTTTTGTCAAACAAGCTTATGAATGTAATCAACAACTCAAGGTCTATCGAATAGATGACAATGTCAAAACGTTTTAAGGCCAAACAAGGTTTTTAACAGGTATGAC